>OX463851.1:43066590-43180794 GCA_949825065.1 Odontocerum albicorne
AGCTGTGGAGTGTAACTTTAGATCCGCATCTCCTCAAACACGAAAGACTCCCCCAGAATCTCATAGACCTGATTGCTTTGTATTGACTTCATCTACTGGTAAGTTAGCCAAGCCTTGTCTTGAACAAGCTGCTCTTCTCCAACAATAATTATCCAAAGCTCTCCTTTTGGCCTGCTCCTCTTAATGTGGAATATCTAGGCCAAATGACAATCTATCTCTTCTGCAGATGTCCTTAAATCTTATCGTTTCTGCTATTTTACAACACATCATGTCTTTGTGAAGACTCTTTACTCAAAGGTTCAAGGACTTATACATTATAGAACTGATATTATAGATCATAATAAAACAAATCAGTGTTTTGATTATTTTTCTTTCGATTTCAGGTAGCAACAGGCACAGGCACAGAAGGGAATTGTTCTTACCCAATTGTTGATGTATCTGTAAGTATTGTATTATGCCCTTTTTGAAATGTTCTATCAAAGTGTATTATTATAAATTAACCCTTCCCTTACGGTGCTAAAATTGAAACGCGCGCTCCGGTGTTGGGTAGTGAGTACGCGATAAAAAATTTGCGATTTTAAATCGGAAAAATAAGAACATTCATAGATAATCCCCTTAATTAATTATAATTGAAGTTAAAAATTATAATAATTGAGATTTATTTGCTGAAAACATTAAAAAACCATCTGGCAACGCTCACGGAACGGGTGTAGGTCTAATCTATTTGCAAGTCCAGAAGCTACTGCAGCGCGGAGCGGTACGCTTGCGACGATTGAGACAATTGAGCTTCTCGCAATTCAGTGGAGTATGCAAGAGTGAGATGCGAATATAGTGTCGCGATTCCCGCATACACCTATCGTCAAGACGAGGCACTAGCAGCGTTTAAATGCGAATTGGTTTTCGATCTTTACAAAACACCTACGATGTAGTCGATAAATTCTGATTATTATTAATATTATTTTTTAAATCAATGCGTAAATATGTTATGGAGGAATACCTAAAATCTTAACCTTGTATTTATTATATTTATAGAGATATTGATGGTTATTAGAAGCAACGTGTAGAAGATACCCAACACAGGGAAGGAAAGGTTAATACTACGCACATAGTTACACTACACCTAAAGCCAAAAATGTTGATTTACATATCGAAAGACCTTATCAGATTTCTTTGTATTTCGTCTTCCATTATTGGGTTTTGTTACCAAATATGCGATATTCTAAACAAATTCTTTTATGTCGAAGTATTTAATCTGATAGCCGCAGCCACCACTTTTATATCATTACACTTAAGGTATGTATATTTATTTTGTAATATTTTAAACATGTCAATATTTGTGGGTTTGAAACCCGAGTAAAACCCGAAACCCTTTGAGGAGTCCATTATCTAACTGGCGCATTATCAATTTTCTTTGAAGTATTATTATTATAAACATTATAAGTTATCTAATAATATTTGGTGTTAACATAAGTTGTATTCGTTTTTTTTTCAAATTAAAAATGAGCACCAAAAGTAAAACAAGATGGTAAAGGTTATACGTCATTCATAAGAAAATTTTCTGCTCTACAAGATATTGTATTTGCTTTTACGTTACATATATTATTTTATTTGATTACAAGCTTTCAAAATGGAATGTCGAGTAGACAAAAGGGAGCATTTTCGACACCTCTAACGTTCGACAATTGATTTTTGTTGTTTTAACTCAAAACATATGGAACCCAAGCGCCGAACTTCTGGACTTTTCCCATTGATTTAAGATAACGGTATACAGTCATGTGACTACAATTCATCTGTTCAGCCAATTCTACGGTGGTTTGAAGGGGATCTTCATGAATAATATGGTTTAAGCGGTCTTCATCGAAGTCCACTGGTCGTCCGGAACGCTCCATGTCTTTCAGGTCGAAATTACCGTCTTTGAAACGCAAAAACCATCGACGAGCTATCCTTTTATTCATAGCATCTTCACCGTACACTTCGCAAATATCGCGAGCAGCTTTATTCCCTCGAATGAACGCGAACAGAAAGAGGTGTCGAAAATGCTCACTTTCGTCTACTTGACATTCCATTTTGAAGGCTTTTAATCAAAGAAAATAATATATGTAACGTAAAAGCAAATACAATATCTTGTAGAGCAAAAAAAATACTTTCAAATCACGTATAATCTTTACCATTTTGTTTTACTTTTGGTGCTCATTTTTAATTTGAAAAAAAAAACGGACACAACTTATGTTAACACCCAATACATACGAGTATGTCTTCTAATCCGAGGGCTGCAAGTTCGATCACTGTCGATAGACAATTCTTTAAAAAAGCTCTCCAATCTGGTTTTCCCTTAAATTATTTAAATAATAGGCCTATTTAAAATTAAAATGGCAAAGGATTCGCTGAGTACATATTGGTATATTGATATGAGTAAAATTATACTTATATATTGATACAAGTACAATCACATTCATGTATTGATGAATAAAATCATACTCATATTTTAATATAAGTACAATCATACTCATATTTTGATATATGTGTAATCATACTCATATATTGATATGAGTACAATCACACTCATATATTGATATGAGTATAATCACACTCATATATGAATATGAGTACATACAATCAATGAATTATTGTTAGAAATAAATAGGTAATACAGAAATAACACAGATGTTGGCTCTTTTATGTCCAATCATGGGGAATGTGAAGAAGAAATAAAAACTAGAAGTGTCATCACATAGTTGACTATGGATATTCTGAAGAATATATGGAGATACTATATAGGAACATTATTAGGTCAAAAAAAAGAAAACTTGAATGTTCCAATCTTTCTGTTTTGTGCCGAAAAATGGACATTGAGGAAAAAGGAACTCTAAAACCTTATATACGTCCACAAATAAAGGGATGAAATTAAAATATTAAAATATGTAACCCTTTCAGAGACCTGGTGAGTGTTGCCACATGAACGATGATTCTGACTTTGTGAATATTTCAATGGACTGTGAACGCAAGGGATATTTTGATGTAGGTCAATTTATTTTATTTTTATTTTTTAACATTTTTGTTCAACATTTATTTTATTTAGAAAATGTGTAGTATATTAATGAAAACATCGAACGACAATTCAAAGACTGTAACTGGCACAATAGTGGCTGAGACACTACGGAGTTCGCTGTATAGGTATAAATCAGAGTTTTTCTTTTTTTTTGTTTCATCGCCCCCTCTTTAAAATATTTTTTTCAACGCCCCCCTCGTGAAAATTTTATCTCAATCTATAACTCTAATGGTGTTCAGAGATCTACAATAAAAAATGTGTTTTACCAATTTCGTTATTTTTAAACATTTTCTACAATACAAAGAATCATAATATAACTAGGCCAAAAACCCGTACGGCTGTCGCCAAAGAAAGTATACAAGAATTGAATTTTGAATACAAGAGAGCGAGAGAGGAAAACTTCGAAACAGATTGAAATTATACTAAACGACCCGGTGTAAAAGGGGACGATGCCAATTTATTTTGAATTGTAATTCATTAAAAAAATCATTTATTTCCTATTATATTGAACCTTATAATTACTTGTGTTTACTACTTCGAAACATATTGAAATTATACTGAACGAACCGGCGTAAAAGGGGATGATGCCAATTTATTTTGAATTGTAATTAATTTATTTCCTATTATATAGAACCTTACAATTACTTGTGTTTATGTATCTTATGCTCTTTTATTTAATGCAGACAATTATATGTGGCTCTTTCACGATGTCGGAAACGCGAAAACATTAAAGTCAATATATCTGAAACAAGTCTTCAAGGAAAACTTTATCAACGATTTAAATTGAACAATAATGTTTATACACAAAACATCACATCGTGTATAAAGAGATTTTTGAGAAATAAATAATTCATCAATCAAGATCTACCTTTTTTATTTTAAACTTTAAACATTTATGAACCCAAAAAACTTTAAGCTGATCTTGCTCCATTCGCTATTTCAAAAATTTAGAATTTGTTTTACTACCGTGAATATTTCACGGGCTCCATATTAAATCTTAAACTTTAGATTTGTAATATAAAATTAAAACAACAATAACAATAAAAACAAAAAGTTACTAATTTTACAAATAGAAAAGCTACTTTTGCGCCACCTGTATTATCAATATTGGAAAATATTTCATGAATATGGTGTTGAATATTAATTATTACGTGGTAAAGGGTCCTTCAAATTGAGCGGTGTTTAAATTAAATTTTTTTTAATACTTAAATAAAACACACAATTTGCTTTGATATCAAAAAACTTTTTATTAGTCATTGAAGTATAATGTATGACATTTACACAAAAAAAAACAATATCCGCCAAATGTTCACCTCTTGCTGCTCCACAGATGTCCACCTTTTATCAAAAATTTCGATGACATTTTGGCATAATTGCGGTTCTAACTCACCAATAACGCGAATAATTTCGTTCTTCGGCTCAGGAATTGATCGAGGGCCATTCTTATAGATCTGGCTTCTCACGTAACTCTAGAGAAAATAGTCCAGTGTCAGATCACATGATCTTGGTGGCCAATAAACATCACCGTTCCCGGAGATTACAATACATAAAATAATTCAACAATTTGAACGCGTTGTTGTATTGTATACGACTCAATTTTTATAAATGTTATACATTAAACTTCTCAAATGTCACAAGACTCAGGCAAGTTCGCGACGCCATCTGTGTTTTATCCAAGAATAAAAAAAACGCTTTATTTGAGACACCCTTTATAACGTCATTATAAGCCAAAAGAGCATTTATTAGAGTAAACGGGGACTTGCCTAAGTGGTTTCATACATCAAAAGAGGTAAAGCAAAGATGTGTTATGTCTCCGTGGTTGTTTAATATTTACATAAATTCATATGTGAAAAAACTACTCGTATAAGTGATTCAATGGGCGACAAACGAATATCGAATGGGAATATATGCGGATTGATTTTGCGCCATCTTGTACTTATTAAGGTTTTTTGAGTGCCCCATTTTGGAAGTAAGTACCCCACGTTCGAACGTTACAAAGTAAATTAGTATAATTTAAGTTTGTTTTTAGTGCGATAGTGCAAATTGTTTAGCAAAAACTTTAAAACTGTTGACATCAGATGGGAAATGGGATGCTGTAGAGATGAGAAGGTACGCAATGAGAGATAAGTCAGATGAGTGGGCCGATGCTGTGGATAACATTATGAAGACTTGCATGTCCATTAATCCGAGTAAGCCATGTTCTGAAGCATCGATGTTCGCGTGTTATATCTCTCAAATGATGAAGGTATTGAAATCTTAATTTATTCACATTTAATGATCTAACACTTGCCCTAAGATACAACTTATTTGTAATATGAATGAATCAATGTCCATGACCCACGACGAGCTCAATAAAAGGTTCATTCGTTGTCCTCACCATCGTCGTTACTGAACCACGTAGTCGAGGATTACTCGTACCTCACCCTTCCATCCAACGTCAATCTTGAGCTGTTCCTCCACGTCGATCATGTGATGATCTTCTGTGAGAAAACAACTCTATCCTAAATGCGCACCCCCTTCCGCAGACATTTGAACCTTGCTTAGTCGCCTATACTTAAGAAAATGTAGGAAGTTCCCTGTGACATTTTAAATGTCATGTTTCAAAGGGATGGAATAAAATCATTTTTTTTTACAAATCGAATCGTTTTTTTTTAAATCGATTTTTTTTTCTCTAAACTGACATTTTAATTCCTAAATTTCATTATACTGACTTTCTAATGTATTGTATGATTTGTATCTATCTTTAAATAGGCCAAGATCCACTATGAATTAATACTAATTACAAACATTTAATTTTAGGTATAAAAAAATTTAAATCCAATAATCGTATACCCCATCCCTAGCCAATGCAGACTAACGTAGTGACTTTTGACAAACATCACCAAATACTATTTAATTTTAACAAACTGCCACATTTTTGCTAATTTGTAAAAAGATGTATAAATTTGTCATTATTGTTAGTTTTATGTAATATATTTACCTAAATAACTTGTTATTTATTAGAATCGATGCTTATATCAAAGTTGATAAAATAATTAAAATTACTGAACGTCGTTACAAGGTTATATTGGGGCAAAATTGTGAACTGTCACAGGGACCATGCAACAGTTTCTCAAGTATAGTAACGGTGATGCACGTTCGCAGCATGCTAACTATTTCCCATATGTCAAGCTATTGAGATTTTGTTTTACTTATTTTTTAACATATCAAGTTTGTTTAAGATTTTTTTTCTTTTTTCTTTCTTACACCGTTGAAACTTGGAAATAACGTTAAACTCTTGACTAAAAAACTGACACGAATCTATTTTACACTTGTCTGGTTGGTTGGAACAGATTGCCGTCTAATTATTATCCTATGAATCGGATTGTAAGGAAAGCAATTTCGTATATTTAGATCTAATTTGCTTGCAACATTTATGAACGTTGGTTTTCGATATTTACAGAATCTCTGTATAAACAACCTACCTAAGTACGATCATATAACTTCATACCAGAAGGCATTGAACTGGTTGAATGTTAGAAATAGACGACAAATTTACATACTGTCTCTATTGTATAATATCCTTAACTGTCTCGCCGCCTCCTCTTATCTCGCCGAAAATTTTCAGCGTTTTTCCAATCATGGATTAGCGCTACGCGCAAACAGTGATTGTTTATGGGCCTTTCCAGTTCACCGCTCCTTTTTATTTACGTCGTCCTTTACTGTTCATGCAGTGAGACTCTGGAATCAGTTACAAACCAATATAAGGCTCGCTTCGTCATTGGCATGCTTTAAGAAGCGACTGAAAAACCTTTTAATTTCTAGTTAGTAAAATAACGTGTTTCATTCCTGATTTTTCTTTTCCTTTCCTCTCCACCATCCCTTCCTTACCTTTTGTTTGATGATATCTCACTTTATATGAAATAAAATGTTCGGGTGATTGTTCGTCTTTGTGGGGTTCGTGGGCATGTGTTCACGTATATGTTTATGTATTTCGTGGGGATGGATAGTCATTTGAATGATTTATGCGACCACGTAACTTGCTTTATTTACTTTTGTCTGGTTGGTTGGAAGAGATTGCCGCCTGGCAATAAGCCCGCCAGATTGTATTTTGCAATAAAAGTGTTAAATAAATAAATAAACTCTCGTGTCATAGAAAGCTTCATAAGTCCGATCAAAGCCTTGATTTGGTCGTCATCAATAGTTATAGACCTCACAGAGCAGGCTTCATGTTCGAGTTTCATTTCTTCATTGCGGATTTTTTTAAAGCACTGTCGTTTATTTTCTTAGTGGTAGTAAAAAAGCGCCAAGCATAAATTTTATTTTTTATTTTGTTCGATCTTCAAAATAATAATCAACACTCAAGCAATTTGGTTAAACAATTACTTAAAAAATGCGCTTAGCAATTACGTTCAATAATAATTACACTCAGCACATTTGTCACGAAGCTAGGAACGAAAATTTTGTCTTAACGTCATCTATCCGAGAATTACGAAATTTCTTTCCGAACAACCCATTATTACTTTCCGAACAACACATTATTTTCCGACCAACACATTATTACTTTCCGAGCAACACATTATTACTTTCCGAACAAAACATGATTACTTTCCGAACAACACGTTATAACTTTCCGAACAACACATTATTATTTTCCAAACAACACACTTTTACTTTCCGATCAGCACATTATCACTTTGCGAACAACACATTAAGAACAACGAATAACACACTATTACTTTCTGAACAACACAATATTGCTTTCCGAACAACACATTATCACTTTCCGAACAACACATTATTACTTTCCGACCAACACATTATTACTTTCCGAACAACACATTATTACTTTCCGAACAACACATTATTACTTTCCGAAAAACACATTATTACTTTCCGAACAACACATTATTACTTTCCGAACAACACATTATTACTTTCCGACCAACACATTATTACTTTCCAAACAACACATTATTACTTTCCGAACAACACATTATTACTTTCCGACCAACACATTATTACTTTCCGAACAACACATTATTACTTTCCGAACAACACATTATTACTTTCCGACCAACACATTATTACTTTCCGAACAACACATTATTACTTTCCGAACAACACATTATTACTTTCCGAACAACACATTATTACTTTCCGAACAACACATTATTACTTTCCGAACGACACATTATTACTTTCCGACCAACACATTATTACTTTCCGAACAACACATTATTACTTTCCGAACAACACATTATTACTTTCCGAACAACACATTATTACTTTCCAACCAACACAATATTACTTTCCGAACAACACATTATTACTTTCCGACCAACACATTATTACTTTCCGAACAACACATTATTACTTTCCGAACAACACATTATTACTTTCCGAACAACACATTATTACTTTCCGAACAACACATTATTACTTTCCGAACAACACATTATTACTTTCCGACCAACACATTATTACTTTCCGAACAACACATTATTACTTTCCGAACAACACATTATTACTTTCCGAACAACACATTATTACTTTCCAACCAACACAATATTACTTTCCGAACAACACATTATTACTTTCCGAACAACACATTATTACTTTCCGAACTAATCATTATTATTTTCCAAACAACACACTTTAACGTTCCGATCAGCACATTATCACTTTCCAAACAACATATTATTACTTTCCGAATAACACACTATTACTTTCTGAACAACACAATATTGCTTTCCGAACAACACATTATCACTTTCCGAACAACACATTATTACTATCCGAACAACACACTTTTACTTTCTGAACAACACAATATTGCTTTCCGAACAACACATTATTACTTTCCGAACAACACGCAATTACTTTCCGAACAACACAATATTACTTCCGAACAACACACTATTCCTTTCCGAGCAACACATTATTACGTTATGAACAGCACATTATTACTTCCAACAAAAAGTGTAATAAATAAAACTTTCTTACAATTTCAGTATTGCCCCTCGTCTGCCTGGGAAAAGAGTGAAGATTGTGCGAAGGTCCGATATTTCGTACAAAATTGCGTAGACGATGTCTATGATAAATAAAAAAATTCAATATTTTGAATGGTGTTATAAATCTGAGTGTGTTTTTTAACAATTATATATTTTCATCAATCTAACTTGTCCTTTATAATCTTATGACTAAAGCAAGGTACTCAACTCTGTTTTTCAATTCCTGAACAATTATTTGTAAGTTATAAAAATGTCAGCTATAACTTTAATAAACTCTATATTGGAATATTCAATGAAATATGACTTTTTTTTATGCCACTTATTACATAAACCTCGGCTACACGTGTTTCTACAACCATTTTACCTGAAGAGAGCCTCGAGATAGAAGATGGAAACACGTGTTAATAGGTTTAACTAGTTTATTACTCCTTATTTAATCACTTCTATTGCATTACTAAAACCCTAGATATAACAATGTATGTATTTTAATCCGGTAGCTCAGTCAGTGGTTATAGGGCAAGCCTCTATTAGATCTCAAGGTATAGTGGGAAGAAGTGGTCAGTCGTCAGGGCTTGGATAGGTAGAAATATACAATGAAACACATATTTGCTATTAAATAGTTATATATTTGATCCTTACGAGCTGATAGCCCGTCAGAAAACTTAAATTGGGCAGATTACTTTTTGATACTCCGCTTTCCTTTCAGATGGACAGACAGTCGAAGTATTTTTTATTTGGGGGTAATTTCACAACAATTCGTTGCAAAGTTGTGCCAATTCTCAATAATTTGATATCACCAATCTCTAAATTTACTCAGATATCACCATTGAATGACAAGCAAAGATAACAAACAAATTCCTCTTACTTCAATACACTTGACACAATGTATTTCCAATGCTCGACATCCGGTGCATGACCACAGGTTGAATGCTATATGGTTCTCCGGCCTATGCTGCTGCTACAACAGGGCCGTTGAAATGAAGAAGTCGCCCCAGTATGGTTGGTGGGCGTCAACTCGTGCCGTAGTACAGTCATTCGCGACGAAACGGAATTTGGAGTGGGCTCTTTGAGATTCGTCCCGGTCCTGAAGACTTCACGACAATTAGTGCGCTCGATATTCTGTGAGAATCAGCTGATTTTGACCAGAGATAAAGTGGTACGTCAATCTCAAGATTGTCACATGGGTAAATTCCCAGAATTTACTCAATTATAAATGCACGGCAATTAGTGCGCTCGATATTCTGTAAGAATCAGCTGATTTTGACCAGAGATAAAGTGGTACGTCAATCTCAAGATTGTCACATGGGTAAATTCCCAGAATTTACTCAATTATAAATGCACGGCAATAACAAAATCCTCGTATGGATAGGATTTGCCCAGTTAATTTTATGGAAATAAAGTGAACACTTAGTTTATAGATTGTCACATGAGTACCAGAATTTACTCAATTATAAATGCACGGCAATAACAAAATCCTCGTATGGATAGGATTTGCCCAGTTAATTTTATGGAAATAAAGTGAACACTTAGTTTATAGATTGTCACATGAGTAAATTACCAGAATTTACTCAATTATAAATGCACGGCAATAACAAAATCCTCGTATGGATAGGATTTGCCCAGCCAATTTTATGGAAATAAAGTGAACACTTAGTTTATAGAAATACTTTTAGAAAACTTGGAATTCAGTAACAGCGACCAATGATAAGTATAGGAGCTGTTAACAGGACGAAATCGCAACCGAGAAGAGGGCTATGGACGGTATGTATTGAATATATAGTGTATGAAGAGTCTGACGTCACAAAGAAATAAACTCCTTATAGAATGTCGGTCGTAGACTCTTAAAATTTATGGCCATCCAACCGTGTGAAAGCGTAAAAAAATAACTTGAACCAAAATAAAAGCCCCATTAGAGCTGTGACAACTTCAAAAATCCCTTTACGAAATTTATTAATTAGAATCATAAATTCGAAAATTTGTTTACATCAGACATACTTAATCGCTCTGGACCGATAGGAACACGTTAGTCATATCAGTTTACACGGTCCTCTTAAAATTTGTTTACACGGTCCTCTTAAAATCCTCAAGATATATACCACGAATGAAATTTTAATAGCTATTTATGATTATAATAAATTAAATGCTCGATGATAGGAGACAAAGACCAAGCCTGACACCCTCCCATCGAAACACTAAAACTTACGATAAATACTGTGAGTTGAGTTTTTAATAGCTATTTATGACTATAATAAATTAAATGGTGGATCATGGCAGACAAGTGCCAAGTCCTGACAGTGTATCAGAGATAAATTTAATCAGGGGAATAATAAAGTAATTTATAGTTAAATATTTAATTTATTTGTAAACTTATGAATTTATTTATTCATTTTATAAAGCTTACCGGTCCGGGCTCATCCCACAAACATTCCCCCGGCCGAGATACACCCCACTAATGTAATGCGAGCCCGACCGCAAGGACATCGGGGGGCTTTCAGACCACACCCCCGAGTATCTAGATTTATACAATCGCTGGTGCCTTCTATCCAGGCGATGGCAGACAATCATACGAAAAATTGCTTATCATACTGATTAACCCAATAACATACAGAATTTTAACCTAAATATATATAGTATTAAACAATCAAATAAGAAATATTTGTTAAGCCGATACAATTAACATATATTACTAACAAAGCTCTCTATGTATAGGGTAGCGCAACAAGAACTGCAATTTTATATTTAAATTAAGTTCTGCAATCGTATACTGCTGCATTATTAAATTATAGATTGTGTAGATGACGTATGTCAATTATAAATATTATACGTTTGACAGTATTATACGTTCTCGTCGTGGAAATGTGAATTGGCCGCCACGATCGTGTTATTTAACCCCTCCAGATATTTTTCTCAGGGGTTCTGTTAAATCTCATGTGTACGCCAAGAATTCAAAAACCATCGATGACCCAGTTAACCATTCATCACAGCATATTTAGCATAAAATGTGCGAAAAATCGCAGCATTTTTTGTGCAAAAAAAACAGTAGTTTATATTTTATATATATATCACAGTTAATACCAATTGAACAAGCAACCCAGTTCAGATATCTCGGCAGTGAACTGCTCAGCTCTCATGCCCTCCCCAGAGAAGTAAGGCCTCAGGTAGATAAAGCTGCAGTTGTGGCGGGCTGCCTGAGAGATGTCATATGGAGGAATAAAGATATGATAACGGATAGCAAGGTACGCATTTATAAGACCTGTGTGCGACCTATCCTCACATATGGTATCGAAGTGAGGGCGGACACTGTCAAGACCAAAAGTATACTAAGGACAACAGAAATGAGAACTCTACGTGCTATTGCTGGGAAGACTTTGCGTGATCGTATAATGAACACTACAATCCGAGAGGTCTGTGAGGTACAAGATGTGGTCAGATGGGGACGACAGCGTCGACGATACTGGTACCAACATGTACGGAGAATAAATTCCACAAGAATCCCATACAAAGCTCTGCATGGGGTGCCGGATGGACGGCGTCCGCCAGGGAGACCCCCGAAACGATGGAGAGATAGCTGGAGCTCAGCATCACAGGAGGACAATCCTGCAGTAACAGACTCTTGAGTCTATAGAAAGTCTAAGAAGAAGAAGACAGTTAATATTTAGTTTTAAAACATATTTTTTGTGGTGACCTCCCTATAGAGCGTAAAATAATAAGTAATTTTCATATTTCATAAAAAAAAATCATTTTTTTATTCAACATAAAAACGTATATGAAAACGTTGATGCCGATGATCGGCCCCGTGGGATTAAAAAGGTTAAATCAAAGAAAAAGGTTTTCCACACATAATTTCCATGTGCACTAATTACAAACCAATGAAAACTTGTTGTTTTTATTGGTTTAAAATTGCAACTCTTGTTGTGCCAACCTATATTATCATTTAAAAAATCTGAAATGTTGAAGGCGTCAATATTCGAGGCTTTATTCAAAGAAGGGGAGGGGGTGGCATCACGTGAAACCTAAAAAACCCTCACATATTTTATCATCTTATAAGGTTGTATGTAAACATGCCCAGAAGAAATATTGCATTATATTGTACATATAAGTACCTATTGTGTGTGTTTATTTAGTCGACACTTCATTATATAAGAAACTGGAGGGTTTGTTGCCCTGCGGTAATTTTTACAATAAATCAGATAGAAGTGAATAAAGGAGGAAAAAAAACTTAATTTCAAGTCAGTAACGTTACATTACTGACTTGAAAATAAGGGTTTTTTTTTTAAATATGCCAATGACGGAGTGAATTTAACCTTCCCCTCCCTGTGCTTAAAAAATTCGCCCGTTCCTGTGTTGTGAATTCAATACACATCAATACACATGTAAAAATGAGCGATTTAAAATCGGAAAAATAAGAATATTAAATTAATTAAATTTGAAGTCATAAGTGATAATAATTGAAATTTAATTGCTAAAAACATGAGAAAAAACATCGGGCAACGTTCACAAAACGGGCAAAGCGACCACCTCTACCGAAAGCCGCCAACCTACTAAGCGAGAGAAGCGAGCGAACTGAGATTCTATTTCTTGCGTTCCCATATACCGAAGTAGAGTGAGACGTGAATAGCGTCGCTTCCTCATCCATAGTGTTTTTTTAAGAATGAATGTACCTACGTTACACACTGGCACACGTTTGATTGTATTGGTGAATTTATTCCCGATTTTCTCAAAATACGAGTATATCTGATGTGGCCGATAAGTGCTAATTATTATAAATATTATTTTTTCATTCAATGCGTAAATGTATTACGGAGGAATACCTAAAATCTGAACCCAGTATTTATTACATTTAAAGAGATATTAAAGTTTTTAGAAGCAATATGTACTAGTTACACATCACATGACAGCAAGGGTTAACATAAGTTGATCCAGAGTCTCACTGCATAGAAAGCAAAGGACGACATAAACTAGAAGCTGTTTATTTATTAATTTATTATTATTTTTTTATTATTACACATGACAAGAAATATACATTATTTGTGAAATACAACAGGTAATTTAATTTGGATATACACTTTTAATGGATCTGGGTTTGTTGCCTTTCATTTGTCGTATCCCCACTAAACTAGGCTTTTGCCTGTATCTCACTGAGGATGAGAACTGAGAAACCCAATAAATAATCATTGCTTAACACTTGCCTTACTGTGTTAAAAAATTCCACCAGCCACGGTACTGGACGCTAAGCGTCCAGTGAAAAATATATGTAATAAATTAAAATTATGCGAAATCTGCTAGGTTATTTTTTATAATTAGCTAAGAAATCATTTTATTATGTATTAAAACGTTGAATAATATAAAATAAGTGCAAGAAATGAAAATATAAGTCCTGGTCACTCGCTATCCATCACAGGGCGGCAAGTGTTAAGCATAACGCAAATCAACGATCGGAAAGATGAAAAATATTTTTGACGCGATATATTGAGAAAAAAATAGTGTTTTGAATACAGTTGAAAGGTTTTAAGAAGAACTTTCATAGAAACATGAATTGTCAACAACAAATACAGTAATTTTTCATAAAATTATAATAAATTTGTTGTTTATTAACGTTATCCGGTTTACATTTGATAAATATAAACTATTTTGCGAAAAATAGTAATTTGTGACTATATTTCGTAGTTAGTCATAGACGTTTTGTATTGTCAGCTAAACCAGGGGTCAACAACCTTTTTTCGCTAAGGGCTAGATCGTAAAAATTTTAGGCTCGACGGGTCAGGAAGCAAACTTGAGAATATTTATTTCGGTGATTCTACTTGTATGGTAAAAAAATAGGTTTTACCTTTTTATTATTCTTCTTAAACTTTCTGTAGACTCTCAAGAGTCTGTTACTGCAGAATTGTCCTGTGATGCTGAGCTCCAGCTATCTCTCCATCGTTTCGGGGGTCTCCCTGGTGGACGCCGTCCATCCGGCACCCCATGCAGAGCTATGTATGAAATTCTTGCGGAATTCATTCTCTGTACATGTTGGTACCAGTATCGTCGACGCTGTCGTCCCCATCTGACCACATCTTAGACCTCACAGACCACATCTTGGACGTCACAGATCACATCTTGGACCTCACCCTTTTTATTAGGTGGTGATAATATTTATACACATTTTTCTGACATAGTTACGAAAATGGGAATGAAATATTAATATTTTTTAATTAAGGTATTATAAAAACAGGTTAAATTTTCGTATTGTTGAACAACAAATGTGACATAATTATTATAATGAGCTCTTCTAATGAGTATGTAGAGCTCTTCTAATGAGAATGTAATTGCTTTTCTGAGAAAACATTTAATCAAACTGGAGTTCCAACTTAGTACTTCCTATCATCAAAATTGATTGCAAGTGGTCATCTGTTATGTTAATGCTGATCTGTATTGTACTTAATTTTTAAATATTTACATCTTTTTTGTAACAATTAATGTTTGCTTGAAATTAAAAATTTAGTCCTGACAAAAGAATTGTATTAAATTAAAGTATTAGGTGTTAACATAAGTTGTGTCCATTTTTTTTTTCAATTTAAAAATGAGCACCAAAAGTAAAACAAAATGGTAAATGTTAAACGTCATTCGAAAAATGGTGATGAAAAATGTTTTAAGGGGATCTTCATGAATAATATGGTTTAAGCGATCCTCATTGAAGTCCACTGGTCGTCCAGAACGATCAATGTCATTCAGGTCGAAATTACCGTCATTGAAACGAAAAAACTATCAACGAGCTGTCCTTTCATTCATAGCATCATCACAGTACACTTCGCAAATATTGCGAGCAGCTTTATTCCCTCGATTGAACGCGAACAGAAGGAGGTGTCAAAAATGCTCACTTTCGTCTACTTGCCATTCCATTTTGACGGTTTGTAATCAAATAAAATAATATATGTAACGTAAACGCAAACACAATATCTTGTAGAGCAGAAAATTTTCTTTCACAACTTATGTTAACACCCAACATAACAGTAAACTTAAAATAACTACTATATGTGCTAAATAAAATAATATTTTACATACTTATACAATTTAACTTAAATAATTTAATAAAACAAACACATAAACATTATTAAAATGAGATTCGTTATTATAAGCTCGCGGGCCGGATTAAAATATGCATCGGGCCGGATTTGGCCCGCGGGCCGTAGTTTACGGACCCCTGGGCTAAACGGCCATCGCTTGTCAAACAAAATTATAGCATTTTTTCAAATAAATAAAGTTTTGCATTAGTGTTGTCAAAAAATGTAGTGTATTATTTGTAATGAGTAATTTGTGGCATCATTTTGTAGTTTATGAACAAATTTGCTGTTTTTAACACTAAAATGCATATTATCGATTACAAATACAAGTGTTTTTAATAAAAACTTTAGCAAATGAGTTCATGTTGTAAATTTTGGAAAAAAAATGCAAAATGTTGGAAGCGATAAATACTTTGTGATTTTTTTTATATTCAAGAGAAATTTGCTATATTCCATTAAAAAATCATTTAGTCAGCCACGGAAATTGCTTTTCAATCAAAAGCTTTACAAATGTTTAGTTTTACAACGTTTAAGTGGTAAATTTTAAAACATTGTCCTTATCCTGCCACATGATCTTTATCCTGCCACATGATCCTTATCCTGCCACATGATCCTTATCCTGCAACTCATATTGAATAAATACGAGTAAATTATTTCGAAGCTTTGCCCTTTATTTGCGGGTCCTCGTTGCATGTTTTTTGATAAATCCCTACTCTCCCTATAATAAATATTTAATAAATAAAGGTTTATTGATAGCAACAAAGTATGTATAATACATACCATACCTACATAAATACATCACAAAATCGCACATATATCTCAAGAGAAGTAGTGGAAAATACATTTAATAGAGAAGCTATCAAAAAGTCTGGGCTAATCTCAAAACATCCCCCCGGCCGTGATACACCCCACCAATATAGTGCAATATAATGCGAGTTGGTTTTGTCAAATTGTTATGAATTGTTTTTTAAATTTAAGATTATTGCATAGTATTGTAAATGAAGCACAAACTTCTTCAAAAATAAATTAGACCTACTATATTATGATAATAACACTTATTTATTAAAAATGGAACTTAACAACGTTTTAGAGCACTCTTTAAATACTCCTTACCACGCCGTGTGATTCTAATCTCGCAACTTGCTAGCATGTCTTGAATTTTCATGCGAAAACGCTATAATCTATGCCTATTTCATAGATATACACTAGAATCTATGCCTATTTCATAGATATACACAAGAATCTATGCATATTTCATAGATATACACTAGAATCCATGCATGTTTCATATATACTCGTATATACACTAGAATATATGTCTATTTCATAGATATACTCAAGAATCTATGCCTATTTCATAGATATACACAAGAATCTATGCATATTTCCTAGATATACTATACACTAGAATCTATACCTGTTTCATATATATACACTAAAATATATGCCTATTTCATAGATATACACTAGAATCTATGCCTATTTCATTGATATACACTAGGATCTATGCCACACAGACAACATTAAAGATCTGGGTTCCACAGCAACTCACATTTGGTCTTCATATAGAACTTGTGTAAAATTCAGTAGTTTGAAAACCAAACGGTACTCAAAACTCTGCTCAATTCATGGGCAATGGCTAAAGTGATGATTAAATATGATGATAGACCAACGGATTAAACTGAATACGGTTATTAAGTGATTTAAACTTTTTTTAAACATGAAGACAGTATAAATTATATTTTTGTTGTATTTATGATTGTAAAGTGTATCAAAAATAAATAATGTGGATGAAATGCAACAGGATGAAAAATGATGTAAATTTTAATTTACGTGTCATATAAAATTCCAGGATTTGTGATGAGAATCTTTGTCTTTTAAAAGTCAAATGGTGATCAAAACGCTGTTTGATTTTTAGGAGCTCGGCCCTTAAGGGAAGAGATGATGATGATGTGTTGATAAATAAAACTCGTTAGATCGCAATGCGGAAAGAGAGGAATTTTATTAGTAACGTAGGTATTTATATCATTTTAGAATGTGCGCGGGAATACGCTCGCGATATGCCTACGTCTCGTTTCTGCGAATGCAAAAACGATTAATGTTGTATGTAGGTATCATTCAAATACGGAACTGGCGAGACAAGCGTGGTGCGTTCTCGCTCTAGTATGGAATGCGGTCCGCTCCGGATTACGGGTTGAATGGCCGGCGTGTGAACTTTGGGCTAGTTTATTAAGATTTGTCGAGGAATGCAAAGGTCACTTCATCGGGCATTGACCGTGTGTATGGACGCCCACAGTGTTCCGAGTGTGCGACCGCCACAGATTCATTGTTTTGTAGTGAATTAAAAAGCGATGCTTGAATTTCAAGCCTGCTGGGGCACATAGCTCACTCATGTTGGAAAAATTATAGAAAAAATATCTACGATATCTCAGATTCTCCTAGACATGCTTGGGTATAACTCCTTGAGCGTAAGAGGAAATCTTCATCTCTTGGTATACGTTGCTAACCTTTCCTTCCCTGTGTTGGGTATTTTCTACACGTTGCTTCTAATAACCATCAATATCTCTATAAATATTATAAATACAAGGTTAAGATTTTAGGTATTCCTCCATAATATATTTACGCATTGATTTAAACTAATAATAATCAGAAATTTTTAATTCAGAAGATTTTTAAATTAATAATAATCAGAATTTATCGACTACATCGTGGGTATTTTGTGAAGATATCGGAAACAAATTCGCATTTAAACGCTGTGAGTGCCTCGACCTTGTGTCTTGACGATAGGTGAATAGTATGCGGGAAGCGCGACACTATATTCGTATCTCACTCTTGCATACTCCACTGAATTGCGAGGAGCTGAATTGTCTCAACGTCGCAAGCATAAGCGTAAGCGCCGGGGTATGCGACTGACGTTCCGCGCCACAGTAGCTTCTAGGCTTGCAAATAGGTTAGACGTACGCCCGTTCCGTGAGCGTTGCCAGATGGTTTTTTAATGTTTTCAGCAAATAAATCTTAACCTGGCGGGCTTATTGCAATTTATTCCAACCAACCAGAAAGATGTTAAAAAGACCTAAAATAAAAACAAGTCTGTAGTTCCTTTTAAAAAATACTACAACGGGAACCGAACTCGCAATCTTCAGGTCGGAAGACAAGTGACTAACCAACTGGACCCCGGAGGTAGTCATCTTTTTTCTAATGTGATTTTTTTTCTTTTTTTATTTGGTTAACAATTTTATTGCAAATATAATCTGGCGGGTTTATTGCCAGGTGGCAATCTCTTCCAACCAACTAGACAGAATTAAATGAAGCAAGTTACATGATTGCATAAATCATTAAAATGATTATCCATTTCGACGAAATCCATAAACACATACGTGAGCATATACCCACGAACCCCACAAAGACGGACAATCACCCGAACATTATTTTTTTATATAAAGTGAGATATCATCAATCAAAAGAAAAGGAAGGGATTGAGGAGAGGAAAGGTAAAATCGGGAATGAAACACGTTATTTTACTGACTAGAAATTACAAGTTTTTTCAGTCCCTTCTTAAAGCATGCCAAGGACGGAGCGAGTCTTATATTGGTTTGTAACTGATTCTAGAGTCTCACGGCATGGACAGTAAAGGACGACCTAAAAAATAATAAATAA
The DNA here is from genome assembly GCA_949825065.1 of Odontocerum albicorne. Taxonomy (NCBI): domain Eukaryota; kingdom Metazoa; phylum Arthropoda; class Insecta; order Trichoptera; family Odontoceridae; genus Odontocerum; species Odontocerum albicorne. The sequence continues at coordinate 43,086,333 of OX463851.1, forward strand.
AACTAAAATATATATATACGACTATATCTACTCCATAACTTCCTCTTTTTCTCCCTGGCTCCATCCCAACTCACTGTCTGCGAAGACTGTTGGGGTCAGCTCTCCTCGTCCTCAGGTTGTACGCTCTTCTGTCCCGGACTACGTCCCCCAGGCCGTGCCTCTGAATCAGGTTATATTTTTGCAGCACCCACAAATTATTTGGTCTTCCTTTGGTTGTTATTCGAGGAAGATCCATGGAGATTGCCTGGTTCACAATGTGATAGAGTGTTCTGCGTCCAACGTGCCCATACCATCTCAATCCACTCTCTTCCATCTTGCTGTTGATGTCTATAACACCTAGGCTTCCACGAATGCGTGAGCTTTTTATTTTGTCTCTTACGGACACACCAGCTTACCTTATGCTATTGTTTTTTTTTTAAACATCGCTCTTAGCGCGACAATCCAACGTGAATATACTTCAAAGATACAACATTTTCTCAACTTTTTATAATTCCAAAATAGAAAAGTTGAACAAGCGCTGACAATAATGACCCGTAATAATAAATGATTCTTATTACATATAAATCTCAGTACAAAGGCAACTGGTGACATATTTCACATCTCGTTGTATCCATTCAACATGTTTTTTCAAGTACTGGTGATGGTGGCGCTGATTTCGGTAATTTTTTTTTTATAATTTCCTACGTATCAAAAAAGTTGAAATTGAAAATAATAGACGATTTATATCAAACGCACTCGTACACGTGTAATTTTTTAAAATGTTTCTTCTTAAGTGTGATCTGGTTATCCTCAGGATTACCTCTTTGTAGAAACGTTTTTACTTCCAGTTTTTTGGAGGTTTTACTAAGGTTAGACTGCTAGCAGGCGTTTAACGCATTGCCTGCCACGTAGAAAATTCTAGTGTTATCCATCCTTCATATGTTATGTAGCCTCGCCAGTGTGTGTTCTTCGATTCTTTCCCCATCTCACAATATCCTCTACTTCTAATATACATGTTTCTTGAATAAAACAATTTTAACTCTATCTCTAAGCGTTTTTGTTTGATTACACAGGTTTTTAAGCTCTAAAGTCTTTTAAGCTCTAAAGTATTTTAAGCTCTAAAGTATTTTAAGCTCTAAAGTATTTTAAGCTCTAAAGTATTTTAAGCTCTACAGTATTTTAAGCTCTAAAGTATTTTAAGCTCTAAAGTATTTTAAGCTCTACAGTATTTATTTATATTTCTATTGTTCTGGCCATACTTTTTGTTTTTATTATACCTGTTCTAGATCCTATTTCGAAATTAATTATTATCTTGTCAAAATTCTTAACGTAATGTGAACACTATACACATAAACTATACTCCTTGGAAGAGATTGCCACCTGGCAATAATCCCGCCAGATTGTATTTGCAATAAAAATGTTAAATAAATAAAATAAACTACCCTCCACCTGACGTCGAACGCATAACTATCACCTATCGGAAGATCCACCAAGATTTTTTTAAATAGGATTCCAGTCTGGTTAACACTTAGGGCCTATAAGAACATATTTCTGGTTGGTTGGAAGAGATTGCCACATGGCAATAAACTCGCCAGGTAAAAAAAAAAAGTTTGTTTTGAAGCAGTTTTCCCATGATCAGTTTTTTGCGGTTTTCTTACCAAATACGTGTTTCTGAACATATGCATATGCGAGGAAGTACGTCTAATAGTCGCAGTCAATACGTCCTAGTACTTAATTTATATATTATATTTATTAAGTAATATTTTAAATATGCCAATAATAGCGCGTTCGAGTCCCGAATTAGGCGCCCTTGAGGAGAGTATGTTATGTAATGGGTGCTATATAATTTTTTTTTTATTATTATTATGGCTGACCTCATATTTGTTTTGTTAGTTTTGACCTTACCATTTTTCCTGGGGTATTTTTATTCCAGAGCACACGTTTGAGGCATTCGAAGACAACAGCGGCTAAATTTACTTGTTTTTATTTTGACATTGTGAATATTTATGTGAGTGAATAATAAGTTATTGGAGGGACAGTCTAGATAGGCAGGGAGGAAAGTGCGCCATACTTTCCTATAACGATATACACCTTTCGCCACTTTTACATTCCAACATCCTCAAGTTACTCGTATAATTTCTCTCAAAGCCTCGAAATGTTCCACCACCGTTTCCTTCGCAGAATTCTTCGGATTCACTGAAATGATCGTGTCACAAATGTTTCGGTCCTGCAACGCTCCAACTGTAAACCTATAGAAGATATGGTTGTAAAGACGAAATTGCGGTGGACCGGGCAAGTGATACGCATGGGCGATTACTGACTCCCAAAACGCGTCTTGCACGAGGAAGTGGTGGGCAAGCGAAGAGTGGGGGGCAGAGGAAACGCTATAAAAACAGTCTGCGAGAGTCGCTTACTTTGTGCGGGGTGCCTAAGGACTGGAAGCGAGTGGTTCGGGACCGTGAGGGGTGGAGAGCCGTATGCTCTCGGGCTGATGGCGTCTCAGCGACAAGACGTGTGAGAAACAGTCTGCGCACTGCGAACATGCGTCAGCATGGCCACGTGGCTCAGCAGGGTCCACATGTCTGTGGCATTTGCAGAAGAGAGTGCACATCTAGGATCGGTGTGTTTTCTCACAGAATATCACACGATCGACGTGGTAGAACGGTTCAAGACTGCGTTGGAGTGGCGAGGGCATCTTCGACTACGAGGCCCGGCAACGACCACGGATACGGAGTGAACTCCTTAAGAACGAGAATCATGATCTTTCAGTTTTCTCCAATTCTCCCTAACAATTCGCCGTAACAGCTGAGTCCATCGGGCTGATGTTTAATCTCTGTATCATCAACTTTCCACACTGCCCTTTAGCACTAGTCTTTCCCAATTGTCTTCTCCTTGGTCTGCTATATGACCAAAAAATTAGAGTATAGACAAATCGTTGACAGGCCTGTCTTCAATTCAAAGTTGTTTGATGATGGATACACTAGGGTCTGATGGATACTATAGACTTATCGTTTGTATACATCTCCAGTGCCACGTCTCGCAAGGTATTCACTTTTTGTCGCATTTTTGCTCTTAGGGTCCAAGTTTCTGGTTCATATAAAAAAGATCAGGTCATATACATTTAAGTATTTTTTTGTTGTCATTGAAACTTGTCAATCCTTTTATATGCACTAAATAGCGACACATTTATACATTAAAGATATTTTAGTATCGTGATGACATTCAATCCAAACAACAACCCTTTTATTCTGTTAAGAAGACGGGAATGTATCAAAAAGCCTTCACTACATTCTAGTTCTTGGATGCAGAAAATGTCGTTAAATAAAAAAAAATCGTGTGTTAAACTTCGGCCCGGGAACTGGAAAAACTGTACAAATGTCTGTCATAAAGTGTTACTATCCATTGTCCTTTTCTTTAATTTCATAAATTTGTCATTTTAACATGAATATGTTTTTAAAAACATCCACTGATCTTCGTACCTAAAATGCTAAGACTTCTGCCTTTCAGTCCGAGGGTTATGGGTTTGATTCTTGTTGGTACCCGAATATTTTAAAAGAAATTGTTATTCTGGTTTATATTTAGATATACCTATAATATCGTTTAGGCTGGTTGGTAGAGATTACCACATAGTAATAAGCTCACAGTTTGTACTGGATATAACAAAAGTGTTATACAATACAACACTGGTTCTAAATATTGGGAGATATTTTTATAGTTGAATTGTGCAATGTTTGTTTATAATGCATTTTAAATTAATTTATTTTTATTATTACAGATGGCAAATGGACTAAATGTGAACTGTACATATCCATTGATGGACGAGGTAAGTGAATTTATCATTACTTTTATTTTAATTTTTTTATGTTCTTCTTCGTTGTGACCTCAATGATGAAGAATGTGACTCATAAATTGTTGAGCAAATTCATGTGGTTTTTCTTGAAAAATAGTGCGGTGGTTTCCCATTGCTTTCCGTACCGCAGTAAATATTCAAGGAATTGTGTACATGTTGGATATATTGTGAGCTCTGCAGCCAACATATATTATTTTAAAGTATAGCACTAGGTTCAAGATGAAATTTGCAACAGTAGAAGTTATGTGGAAGCAGGAGTATTGTGGATTTTTTAGGATATACCGATGTGGATAGGAGTTGGAAGAATTAAGAGAGAAGATAGGGAAGACACAAAAGAGGAAGTGACTGATGATTTTTTCGACAAACAGGGTTCAAGAAAGAAATTTCGAGTATTTTATCAAAAATGATTTTAATTATTTGTTCATTCATTTGCATAACACCTCCTGACATATCTGAATCCATGATGTGACAAATTGATGCGCTTGACCAGAAAACTATACTGTCATTGGCTTCAGTAGTCCAGTCCAACCTTCGGGTTAAGAACCACTGAAGTAGGAACAGAACTCAAAATTTGTCATCTAAAGTTCTTGCAATACTGTTACAGATGAAAAGACAACAACACTCACACATATATAGTGCATTATGAGGCGAAATCCTTAGGCAAACATGGGGCTGCTTGTTGCGTTTTCCTTTTATTTTTTTGAGTAATATCAGGAATCGAAGAAGAAACCTCTATACTTCAGAAAGTCTAGGATGAACCGTGCGACGTTTGTCACAAAGGCATGGGGTAAAATCGTTTTTTTTTTTACAAATCGAATAGTTTTTTTATAAATCGAACAATTGATTTTCTCCCAACTGACGTTTTAATTCCTAATTTCCATTATACTGACTTTCTAATGTATTGTATGATTTGTATGTATCTTTACATAGGCCAAGATCCACTATGAATTAATACTAATTACGAACATTTAATTAAAATCGATTTTCGAAATCAATTTTTGAAATTCCAACTATCGAATACCCCATCCCTAGCCAATGCAGACTAACGTAGTGACTTTTGACAAACGTCTCCATATATTATTTGATTTTAACAAACTGCCACGTTTTTGCTAATTTGTGGCAAGATGTATTAATTTGTCATTATTGTTAGTTTTATGTAATGTATTTACCTAAATAACTTGCTATTAATTAGGATCGAGGCTTATATTAAAGTTGATAAAATAATTAAAATTACTGAACATCCTTACAAGGTTGTATTGGGGCAAATTTGTGAGCTGTCACAGACTCATCCTAGAACTTCCGAACTATAGGTAAATGGTCGTTGTTTAATGAACTAGGCCGTGGATGTTGTTGCTTGGTTATTACCATCATCCTGTCGTTTAGCTTATGAATCAGAATTGTGACTACCATGATAGCTCTTTATCTATCACAGCACTGTCGGCAGCCGTGGTTTAACAGTTAGCATTCGCGCTAAGTCAGCAAGCGCCCTGGGTTCAATTCCTAGCGGAGCCAACTGATTTGTTTTAAATTTAATTTTTATCTAAGGGTATTTGATACTTATTGTGGAAATTACATTCCAGAATCCGATAACTTGTTGCACCACACTGGACATTACAGAAATAGAAGCTGTTGCCAAAGATTGTCATACCAAATCTACTGGACCGGTAAGAGAATCGTTATTGTTACAAAGATGCATACATACACATTATATTTTATTTATTTTTTATTTTATTTTACACATACAAGAAATATACATAATTTGCGAAAAAACAACAAGTAATTTAATTCGGACACTCACTTTTAATAGATCTGGGTTTGTTGCCTTTCATTTGTTGTGTCCCCAGTAAACTAGGCTTTTGCCTGTATCTCACTGAGGACATAAAGCATGAAAAAATAAATACATACTTCTTTCCGATTTTTGATTATATAAAACCCCGTTGCACATTCTCATCAACCTGACAAACAGTGACACTCAATTACACATGTATACATCACGCAAATCAAACAACAAAAAACACCACACTCAAGATCTCACACAATATAATCACGCAATTTCCCTTGCAAGAAAGGCAAAGATAACAGATCGCCAAAATTTTCTATCGAAACACACAACTTTTACCTCATCCACATTCACACATGTCATTATGCATATATATACCATATCCCTTTTAATGTAATCAGAGAGAACAGCGTTCCATGCCTTTCTATTAATGAGCACAACTCTAGTCTCGTCAACATTCGTAGATTCATCGGGTCGTCAGATCGGGGGTCATTCTTATAGACCTGGTTTTTCACATAACCTCAGGGAAAATAGTTCAACGGTGTCAGATCACATGATCTTGGTGGCCAATTAACATCACCGTTTCCGGAGATTACAATACATAAAATAATTCAACAATTTGAACGCGTTATTTTATTGTATACAACTCCATTTTTATAAATATCATACATTACACTTTTCAAATGTCATAAGACTCAGGCAAGTGCGCGACGCCATCTGTGTTTTATCCAAGAATTAAAAAAAACCGCTCAATTTGAAAGACCCTTTATTATCGATCGATATTCTGTACCTCGAATAGTTGCCAGGAAAATAAAACTTATAATTTCCAACGTTGTTGGATTAGATGCTGCTCCTATCACCAACTTAATGATAAAATAAAATACCCTCACTTTCCTCCTCACGCTTGTAAGGTAGTTGAAACCTTATAGGATAGAGTTAGCTCAATGATTTCTTCGCAGATATCTCTACTTACGGTATTAGAACTCGGAACATCGGCGTCCACAATATTTTTTTCCGGGTTACAATCCTTGGATTGGTCTGCACCAAGCACTCGATCCCTCCACTCATCTCTGTCATCCGCCAGGCTCTTCATCTCCTGGTAGCTGCCACAGCGCACATCCGGATCACCCAGTCCATGTAGCTATATCTAGGTTACAATCCTAGGATTGGTCTGCACCAAGCACTCGATCCCTCCACTCATCTCTGTCATCCGCCAGGCTCTTCATCTCCTGGTAGCTGCCACAGCGCACATCCGGATCACCCAGTCCATGTAGCTATATCTAGGTTACAATCCTAGGATTGGTCTGCATCAAGCACTCGATCCCTCCACTCATCTCTGTCATCCGCCAGTCTCTTCATCTCCTGGTAGCTGCTACAGCGCACATCCCGGATCACCCGGTCCATGTAGCTATATCTAGGTTACAATCCTAGGATCGGTCTGCACCAAGCACTCGATCCCTCCACTCATCTCTGTCATCCGCCAGTCTCTTCATCTCCTGGTAGCTGACACAGCGCACATCCCGGATCACCCGGTCCATGTAACTATATCTAGGTTACAATCCTAGGATTGGTCTGCACCAAGCACTCGATCCCTCCACTCATCTCTGTCATCCGCCAGTCTCTTCATCTCCTGGTAGCTGCCACAGCGCACATCCCGGATCACCCGGCCCATGTAGCTATATCTAGGGTGGCTTCTATGGTTACTAGTATTGCCCTCAATCATTCCCTCGACGATGGTAAGGAGCAGGCCTGGGTGCCTGGTGTTATGGCCTATCCAACTGGATCGTTCTTGGGCAACTCTATTTAGGAGTTGCATTGTTTCTCCAACCCTGCTCAATACCTCGTCGTTTCGGATGTGATCTGACCAATGGACCCTGGCCATGCGCCTGTAGCACCACATCTCAACGGCAGTCAGACGCCCGGACTCGCTCTGGCTGATGGTCCACGTTTCGCAGCCATACAGCAGCACAATCCAGACAAGAGTTTTCACTAAATTCTTCTTAACATTGATATCAATGTAAGGAGATTCATATATCTTGGATTTCTTGTTAAAAGCAACTCTTGCACGTTGGACCCTACTTATTATTTCTGCCTTTGATCGGCCATCTTGGGATACTCTGCTGTCCAAGTAAACAAATTCCCTCACTTGCTCAACACTGACGCCACCCAGAACAACACTCGCGGTCACCACCTCTCTTCCAGCAACCATACATTTTGTTTTGTCTTTGTTTATTTTCATATTGTAATTGGCTGACAAAACATTTTCCATCTTTCTTAAGGCCTCATTCAATTCGCTTAGCTTATCATGTCAATCTTTCTCCCCTGGATCCTCACGCTGGGCCAATCCGTCATCTCCTCCCTTATCTCATAATATTAAAACCAGTTTATTAAACAATTTTATTTTTAGTGCAATATAGCGGCTTGTGCTTTGCGACAACTGAATTTCATAATAGCAGATGACAAGTGGGATTCTGAGGAGATGAAGATTTTTTTAACTAAAGGGAAATCGGCTGAATGGACAGAACCTATTGACACTACAGTGAAGAATTGTGTAGCGAAAGTGGCTGAGTCCAATTGCAAATCTTTGGAAATGATTGGCTGTTTAGAATTGGGACTTTTCAAGGTATTACTTTTTGTTATTTATTTATTTATTAATGGTACAATACACCTTTTGATTACAATATTTTCAGGGCACTTAGACACGTTTAGACACTGGTGTAGCTATCAGACACGATTGGTCTTTCTCTGTCAGAATTTTTTAGGTGTGTGGCGTTTGTATGCGCGGTCACTGAACCTACGAGACGACCTTTGCACATCTTAACAATGTGAAACAAACAAGGCTAAAGTCCAGGCGCCGGTCATTCAACTCACCACCAATCCAGAGCGCATTCCATGTAAAAACGAGAAAGCAACACATCTGTCGCGCCCGTTCCCAAAACAGAATGAATACCTACACGCGACAAGAATCGTATTGTAAATGCAGAAACGAGACAGCGGTATATCGTGCGCGCATTCCCGCACACATTCAAGAATATTATTAATACCGACGTCTGTCAAATAAATTCCTCTTTCCGCATTGCGATCTCAACAAGTTTTATTTATCAATAATCATCCTCATCATCTCTCTTAAAAGGGAATTATTATTTATAAGATTTTTGACTATTTGGGCCCTCCTGAAGTTATACACAATATTGCATTTCATTTAGTCTATTTTTTGTATCAGTTCTTGTCGATAGCAGTATTGTTTTTTTTTGTTATTGCAAAAGTAATATTATTTTTGCATAATATTTAATTTTGGGTGTTAACATAAGTTGTGTCCGTTTTTTTTTTTCAAATTAAAAAATGAGCACCAAAAGTAAAACAAAATTGTAAAAATTATACGTCATTCCAAAAAAAATGTCTGCTATATAAGATACTGTGTTTGTTTTTACGTTACATATATTATTTTATTTGATTACAAGCCTTCAAAACGGAATGTCAAGTAGACGAAAGTGAGGATTTTCGACACCTGTTCGCGTTCAATTGAAGGAATAAAGCTGTCAAAGCTGCTCGCGGTATTTGCGAACTGTACGGTGAAGATACTATGAATGAAAGAAAAGCTCGTCAATAGTTTTGGCGTTTCAAAGACAATAATTTTGACCTGAAAGACATGGAGCGTTCCGAACGACCAATGGACTTCGATGAGGACCGCTTAAACCATATTATTCATGAAGATCCCCTTCAAACCACCGTAGAATTGGCTGAGCAGATGAATTGTAGTCACATGACTGTATACCGCCATCTTAAATCAATGGGAAAAGTCCAGAAGGTCGGCGTTCGGGTTCCGCATGTTTTGAGTGAAAACACCAAAAATCACCAAAGGTTCCTTTACCGCATCATTACTGATTTAAGATGGCGGTATACAATCATGTGACTACAATTCATCATATCGTATGGAACCTAACTGAGATAGTTGAATTGATTATTCATAAAAAAATATCGTTTGGAACCTAACTGAGATAGTTGAATTAATTATTCATAAAAAAATATCGTATGGAACCTAACTGATATAGTTGAATTAATTATTCATAAAAAATATCGTATGGAACCTAACTGAGATAGTTGAATTAATTATTCATAAAAAATATCGTATTGAACCTAACTGAGATAGTTGAATTAATTATTCATAAAAAAATATCGTACGGAACCTAAACGAGATAGTTGAATGAATTATTCATAAAAAAATATCGTATGGAACATAAACGAGATAGTTAAATGAATTATTCATAAAAAATGTCGTATGGAACCTAAACGAGATAGTTTAATTAATTATTCATAAAAAAGTATCGTATGGAACCTAACAGAGATAGTTGAATTAATTATTCATAAAAAAATGTCGTATGGAGCCTAAACAAGATAGTTGAATGAATTATTCATAAAAAGTGTCGTATGGAACCTAAACGAGATAATTGAATTAATTATTCTTAAAAAATATCGTATGGAACTTAACTGAGATAGTTGAATTAATTATTCATAAAAAATATCGTATGGAACATAAACGAGATAGTTGAATTAATCATTCATAAAATAAAATAGAATTTATGATGTAATTTCAGCCAACATTTGATATGCCTCAATGTGTTGGAGAAATGCGTGGCATGCGTAGGTTTAGGAAGCACATGAAGAAAACCATTTATAGAAAGTCTTTTAAAATTTTATGTTTAAATATGAACACTGCACACATACTTGACTAAACCCCGCTTAAAACCGAATGTGTTACTCTACCGTATATCGGAAGATCCACAAAGGTTTATTTGCTACGCTGCAAGTCATGTTCCATCTCCCATGAGTTCGAACCTTAACTCTCCGTCGACGCTGTAATTTTTTTTCCATTCAAGTGTGTTGCCACCAAAGAAAGAGTTCCTTTGGGCAATCATGGGAGTCACAATGCACAAAAAAAATTCCACAAAAAAAAAACAAAGATTCGATTTCTAGTGTAGATCTTGCTGGATATGGACTAATTTTGCCCTCCATAAGAGTGTAGGCGGTGGTGGGATGGAACTAAATTGAAATTATTTAAAAATAAATTACGGTTTTTAAGTAAGGTATCAAAGATAGCTTTAAAATACTTAACTATAAAGCAATTCATTAGCCAAATATGAAAAAATGTATCACATAAATTTAAAATGGTAAATATTTTTAAAAAAATTATAAAGTGATCCATCTCTTTTAAGAGTTGTACTCGTATAACGTTTACAGAGAAGAATTTTCAGGATTATGAATTAAAAATGAATTTTTTTCGGAGCTTTAATGAAATCGCTTCAAACGTTGGTACGCCTGGCATATCTTCTTGAAATGATTTAATTAAATAATTAGATGTTTTATGATTTTTAGAAATCAAAAGATAAAATTATACTCTCCTTTGAACCCAATCTTAGTAAAAAGCTTTTAAAGGATCTTTGAAAATACAATTTCTTTTCATAAATGAATATTTGACAATATTTTCATAGAACGACGTTAATAAATTTAAGAAAAATCTATTTTATTTTCTTTTGACGTTCGCTCATCAAGAATGTTTTTCGCCATTATACAGCTATGAATAGGTATGCCAAAAAATATTAAAAATTTTAATAAATCACTATTAATTAATTATATTCACATATAACATGAATTAATCAAAAGACCTAGGTGGCCTTGTTAGTAAAATATTTATCTCCTAATCCGAGGGCTGCAGGATCGATCCCGGTTGAACCCCACATTTAAAAATAACGGATTCTAATATGGTTTTCATTTAATGTCTGTTTGACATATTTTTGATTTATTAAAAGCCTATAAGCCCCATGGCAATTAGCCTGCAAGGTTAAACTGTATACAACGAAAATATTTTTTATGATACAGCTTTAAATTAAATTAAAATTTAAGTACGAGTATGTATCAAAGTTATGTGTTAAGCAGATGGAAAAACATGTTTTTCAAAGGCTTCTCTCTCAATTTTGGATATTCCTAGTTAAAAATTATCGACAAGTTAATTTTCATTGAAAATGAAGAATACGTTTACGCTCTTGCTATCAAAATTTAGAAAAGATAAAAAACTAGAATTCATATTTAACAAATATGAATTCTGGTTTTTAATCTTTAATTAATCATAAATTATAATATTTTTAAAACAGCACACGAAGAGAAAGTGTAATATATAAACTTATCTCCCAATTTTGGGTATTCCTAGCTCAAAATCTTTATCATTGAACATAAAGGATACGTTTAAGCTCTTTCTATCAAAATTTAGAACAATACTACGTTTAACAAATATGAATTCTAGTTTTACTATTTATCTTTAAATAATTACAATATTTTAACACTGCACACGAAGAGAAAGTGGAATATATAAACACGATAAAAGAGAGGAAATATTGAAATCTAAAAATGTTCTACAATCCAATTTGTTGTTCTACAATGGAATTTACCGTTGGCGTCAACCGAAGAAGTGTGTACAGTACCCGGTGGTAAGTAATATACACATCGGGCTTAAGAAAGAGACTGTCGGCCATAATCGGCTAATTTCAGTATTGTAGAGCGTCGTCTCTGTCATTCATACACGTGTTCCATGGGTGAGGAAGCGACGCTATTCACGTCTCCCTCTCATTGTACTTCGGTATATGGGAACGCAAGAAATAGAATCTCAGTTCGCTCGTTTCTCTCGCTTTTGGGCAGCCATTTGAGGTGGTCTCTTCGCCCGTTTTGTGAAGTTTTTTTCATGTTTTCAGCATGTTAAAATTCAATTATTATCACTTTTGACTTCAAATTTAATTAATTCAAGAGTTTGGCTATGAATATTCCTATTTTAAATCGCTCATTTTTACACGTCTATTGATTTGTATTGAATACACGGCACCGGAACGCGCGGATTTTTTAACCACAGGAAGGGAAAGGCTAACAGCAATGTTAATAAATAAAACTGCCGTATTTGGGCATTGGAAAATCCTCAAAAAATGTAACGATAAAAATTACATCTAGAGTGATCCCTGTATGGGGATTTTGAACTCGTCTACTTTTCATTATACTAGTGGGAAACCATACTCCGTTTTGAATTGCCAAAAAGGTCAAATGAAGGCATTCAATACTCAGAGAAAACCTTTTTTTGTTTTTTCCCTTTACATGCAACCTTCAATAAATATAACAAAAAAAATCAACACTAATATAATATCACCATCATGTTGTATAGTTCATGACTAAGCATTGTGACTCCCATGATAGCATCTGATAACTCCTCTCCATTCACTCTGTGGTTCAAAAGACTGTTGCGTTTTTCACTTGGTCAGTTCAACGCATTACACGCCTCCGGTAACCACAATAAACCTCTTCAAACTGTCTTAGCAACGAGCAATGTGCCCTATGAATTGGAGGACTCGTTGAAGGCATATTGTCGACAACCTGTCGGTGATTTTCAGTTCTTCGAGAATGGAGGCGTTAGTTAGTCTTGCTGTCAATGGGATTTGTAACATCCTTCTTCAGCATCTCATTTTAAATGTATCTATTTTACGTCTTTAGTTTGCTCTAAGCATCCAAGGCTCTGTGCCATACATAAATATTACGAAGACGAGGCAATGGTAATAAAAGGTCTTTCAAATTGAGCGATTTTTTTAAATTCTTTAGTAAAACATAGATGGCGTCACGAACTTGCCTGGGTCTTGGGACATTTGAGAAGTGTAATGTATGACATTTATAAAAATAGAGTCGTTTACAATACAACAACGCGTTCAAATTGCTGACTTATTTTATGCATCACTCGTTTAACCCTGAGAGTGCTACGAGAAAAAAATATAATTGTCTATGTTGTTTATAGTTAAGGCATTAACGTTGTGGAGGTTTAAAGACATTGTAATTTATTTTTAACAAACGCTGTTTATTCCACTTTTTTATGACGGTATAACCCTACCGGTTTCAAGGCTTTCACCTCATCTTCAGGGGAGCGCAAACAAGTATTGTTTGCGCTCCCCTGAAGATGAGGTGAAAGCCTTGAAACCGGTAGTGTTATACCGTCATAAAAAAGTGGAATAAACAGTGTTTGTTAAAAATAAACTACAATAATTGTCCATCTAGTGCTGAGATATATTTACGACTCGGACGTTCGTGATAAATATTTATTTTAAACAACAAAAAAACAAATATTTTTACAACATAAATATATTTTAGAATATGTCCCCTTGTATTCTAAATGAATGATATTCAATTAAGAATACAAGGGTTGAACAAATTTCTTCCACTGCTATAGCAGTGCGCCGATCTCTCAGGGTTAATCTCCGGAAACGGTGATATTAATCGGCCACCAAGATCATGTGATCTGACACCGTTGGACTATTTTCTCTGGGGTTACGTGAAAAGCTAGGTCTATTAGAATGACCCCCGATCAGTTCCTGAGCTGAAGGACGAAATTATTCGCGTTATTGGTGAGTTAGAACCGCAATTATTCCAAAATGTCATCGAAATTTTTGAGAAAAGAATGAACATCTGTGGAGCTGCAAGAGGTGGACATTTGGTGGATATTGGTTTTTGTATTTAAATGTCATACATTATACTTCAATGATCAATAAAAAGTTTTATGAAATCAAAGCAAAGGGTGTTTTATTCAAGAATTTAAAAAAAAAATTAATTAAAAAAAAAACGCTGAATTGGAAAAACCCTTTACATCAATAACATTTATTAAATATTTTCATTATGACATGAAATAATAAAATGAAACTCATTATTTAATAATACATTTAAATAAAATATACATGTGTAAAAAAAATCCAATATGGTATATTTTTAATGTGATAAACACAAAATTTTATGTGATTTTTAATGTGATAAACACTAAATTTAATGTGATTTTTAATGTGATAAACACTAAATTTAATATGATTTTTAATGTGATAACCAATTTTCTTATTTTTCAGAACTGTCCTGACTCTGACTGGAAAAAATCACCAACATGTTCTGAATTGAGAACATTTTACCAAAATTGCAGTAAACCTGTACCACAGTAAAATAAAAAATAAAGATATATTCAAATAATTAATATCCTGGAATAAATATTTTTTATATTTTAAGATAAATGTAAATAAATAAAAATCAAAGCTTTCAACAACTTTACAAAGAAATTAAATAAATTATAAAATGATCATATAATTAATTAATAAATATTTGTACAGTTAGTATGATTATTTTTAATACATTGGTGGGGTGTATCTTGGCCTGGGAAATGTTTGTGGGATGAGCCCGGACCTTTTAATGTCTTCTCTCTTGAATGTATTTTTTTTCTGTCATCTATTTATTTGCTGTGTTTTTTTTATCTTCTTGTTCTACGTGTTCAAGGGTGTGGGCTGAAAAACATCTGGTGTCCCCGTGGCTGGGTTCGCCCTATATTGGTGGGGTGTATCTTGGCCGAAGGGATGTTATTGGATGAGCCCAGACCTTTTGATAGCTTCTGTATTTAATGTATTATCTGCAATTTATGTGTTTAAGAAGTGTTATTTAAATGTATTTTGTGCATACTATGTTGCTGTCAATAAACCTGTATTTATTTATTATTTTAAATATATTTACAGCTCTTGTATCGCATTTATTTCATATTTGGACACCTTGATTCGCAATATTACAAAGGTAGAAGACGTTATAAAGGTGTGTAAAAGAATGAAGTGGCAATGGGCAGGACACATAGCCAGAATGTCAGACTCCTGATGGACATCCGAAATAATCCAATAGTAACCAAGAGTATGTAGGCATACATATATATTATAGAGATTTCTTGAAGCGAAGGGTCTACAACCAGTGTATTCTCCCAGTACTTACGTATGGCTGCGAGACATGGACGCTCACAGTAAAGAACACACAAAAGCTCCAGACCGCACAAAGGGGCATGGAGAGATGCATGTTGGGATATACTAAAAGAGACCGTAAACGAAATATCTGGATTCGCAATATTACAAAGGTAGAAGACGTTATAAATGTGTGCAAAAGAATGAAGTGGCAATGAGCAGGACACGTAGCCAGAATGTCAGACTCCCGATGGACATCCGAAATATTCCAATGGTACCCAAGAGTATGTATGCATACATGTATTTTATAGAGATTTCTTGAAGCGAAGTATCTACAACCAATGTATTCTCCCAGTACTTACGTATGGCTGCGAGACATGGACGCTCACAGAAAAGAACACACAAAAGCTCCAGACCGCACAAAGGGACATGGAGAGATGCATCTTGGGATATACTAAAAGAGACCGTAAACGAAATATCTGGATTCGCAATATTACAAAGGTAGAAGACGTTATAAATGTGTGCAAAAGAATGAAGTGGCAATGGACAGGACACGTAACCAGAATGTCAGACTCCCGATGGACATCTGAAATATTCCAATGGTACCCAAGAGTATGTATGCATACATATAAATTATAGAGATTTCTTGAAGCGAAGGCCCTACAACCAGTGTATTCTCCCAGTACTTACGTATGGCTGCGAGACATGGACGCTCACAGAACGTAAATACTATTTGTGAGTAAACATTGTTGTCGTTCCTGGCATGTGACAATTTGTAAATAGTACATCGGTCATTGACCCTGTATGTTTACTATTTTAACAATAAATTATGTTTAACAATTCACTTATTTATTTTGACAATTATTTATTTATTTAGGTAGGTATCCTACACATCCAATCTTTACGATTTATCAGACTGTACAAAAGATAGCTGTGTCCATATCAAATGCCAAGAAAATAGTAAATTGCTAGAACATGATTATTCCCTACAACTTGATGGGATATTTACCGTGTGGCTATCCCTTATAACCCATCAGAATTATTTTTTAAAGCATGTGTCTGCAAAAAATTTAAAAATATATATTTGTAGAGTATCAAGAATGCTGGAAGAGAATGAAAATACTGATGAGATTATCAGCGTAATGCGAGTAATGTATCATCCTTTAGATCACTTATGAGTGATTATTGGCGACTGAAAATTATTCATCTGAACATACGCAGCTACAATAGAAACTTCGATGATTTTATTGTTTTTCTATCAGATCTAAATGCCAATTTTTACTTGATTATCCTAACGGAGTGTTTGGTCAAGGACAAGTTTCCGCCAAAACATTTACAAGTACCCGGAGGTAAATAATACGCATCGGGCTTAAGAAAGAGACTGTCGGTTTGTAGAGCGTCGTCTCTGTCGCACGACGCGACTGACAAATCGCGACGGAACACGTGTATGAATGACAAAGACGACGCTCTTCAAACCGACAGTCTCTTTTTTAAGCCCGATGTGTATTAAAATACTGTACTTGGATGATAAACGTATCCTTTCAAGTAAAATCTTTCAAGTAAAGTCTTTCCTCTTTCCTTTCTTTCTTTCTAGTTCATTGGTACGTCTAAAAAAATATAAGCCAAAAAACAATTTTTTAAATTGACAAAAGTAAATACGCATAATGAAAATATAAATATTATAGATATATATAACATGTTAAAAGATTTTCACGGCTATTGTAAAATAATTTTAATTAATTTTTGGTGTTTCGAAGATGTCGCAGACTTCCTCCTCAATGCGACGTTATATAAGCAGTAGTGAGAGGAAAATAAGCTTTTTTTTTATGTTGCTTTACGTCAAGTAATTATGTTTAGAATTAATATATATAACTATATTTTAAATGCAACTGAACTGAGAACTGTTTCATAAATTCACGACTTCGAAGTAATATTTGAGATGTGTTTTGTTCCGCAGATAAAATAATACCAAATAACAGAACAAGGGATTTGTATTGAGACTTGGAAAATATTTTTCTGAGTTAGAATCATTTAAAAAGTTGTTAACTTCTCTGGTAAGACCAATTTTGAATTACGGTTCGGTAATATAACCAAGCCCATTCATTACAAAGCCCATTACGAAGCTTATTACGAAGCTCATTACAAAGCCCATTACGAAGCTTATTACGAAGCTCATTACAAAGCCTATTACAAAGCTCATTACGAAGCCCACGTCGATTTTTTTTAACACATACATCGGAAGTTTTTACGTTTTATGTAAATTTAAAACTGCTGCTTCCACGAATTGAGTTGAACTATGGTCTATTATTAGAAATGATGAGTGTAACGACCTTGTTAGATAGAATAAACAACCTCCGTGGCTTAGTTGGTTAGACGTCTGTCTGCCGACCTAGAGGCTGCGGATTCGATTCCCATTGAAGTGCCTCTTAATTTTATATATTTTCCAGTTTTACATAGCACCCCTTTAGATGACAATTTAAAATTCACTCACTTACACATTCTCCTGTATTTCATGCAGTGTGAAATGCTATATTTTTTCAATTCCCAATTCCCGAAATCCAAAAAAAAATAAAAAAGAATCCCATTATTTTAAGTGAGTTCGTCTGTTAAAAAAACACACACACGTTAAGTATATACAAAAGGGTTACCAGCACATACAACGAGTACCATGCCTACTCCAGTGGCTCTAAGGCCAAATACTCGATTACTGGGGCTGAAGACACTACTGTCTCCCGGTCATGCTATTCAACATGTCTAAATCACCAATTTAGATATTTTGAGGAGTAACAAATGAAAAAAAGTGAAGATGTGCGCCAAAAAAAAATTATCCCAATTCATGTTTTTTATGGAAAAAACTGACAAAAAATTTATAAATCCACTTTAAAACCAGGCATCTATAAATTTCACTGAATAATTAATTTTACGAAGGCAATAGGTCACAGTTTAAATTCTGACGTTCATAAATTAATGCCATTAAGTTTTTTCCTGTGCTTAATTTAGCAAGAAAACTATTAGATACTGTGCAGAAGCAAAATTTAAAGAACCTCTTATAAGAATCTTTTGTGGCAAAGAGACAATTCAGTTACATAACGCAATTTGTCATAAATGAGATTATTTATTTATTTAATACTTTTATGACAAATACAATCTAGCGGGCTTATTGCCAAGCGGCAATGTCTTCCAACTAACTAGACAAAAGTAAATGAAGCAATCATAATCGCATAAATCATTCAAATGACTATCCGTCAACATGAAATCCATTAACACATTCGCCCACGAACCCCACAAAGCCGGACAATAACCCGAACATTATTTTTTTATATAAAGTGAGATATCATCAATCAAAAGAAAAGGAAGGGATGGTGGAGAGGAAAGGAAAAGAAAAATCAGGAATGAAACAGAGGTTTAACAGAGCTTAAACGATTTGAAGAAAGCAGGATTGTTCATGAAAAAATGATACAATACGAGTAGATAAACATACTATATAAGGTGTACAGTATTACTTCAAGACTGACTCATGGGGAGTAACAGTAATGGAGGGGAAGTTTTTGTCTTGACTCGACTTTGATTTTATAGTTTTTCTTTTCATTGTTTTTTAAACCCTACAGTGCGCAATGATGCATATATGAATCAACCAAAGTTTTTCTAAATATTTTAGTGGTATAAACAATGACTCGTGCACTGTTACAAATGTGATACAATAATCTCCATGCTTTAAAACCACATAGGTTTAATAGAAAACTGTTTTACCGGTCAATTTGGCAGTTGAAGTTTGACTTGTTGAGCGTAGATGACTTTTGTGATTTGTTCCAATTTGAAATCAAATTAATTTATTATTGGTGATCAAGGTAATCTTATTTTTTTTCTTTTATTCTTTAGTACATATGTGTAAAATAAGGGAAGTAAAATATATAATTTAATTTATATAATTATATCATATAATTAACTTACAAATGCGCAGTGATTCATATATGAACCTCTTTTTTTTTTTAAATAAATATATAAAAATAAAGTTTTATTGTATTTTTCATTTTCCAGTACATATTTAATGCATAAATATATTTTTATTTTTGAAATAAAAAAAATCGGGCATTGTAGGGTTAATGCCTTATGGCAGTGATTTATAAACTTTATAATTTCAAGCCGCACTCACCAAATTTAGATTTTTGCAACTCCCAGAAAAATTACCAATAAAATAATAAATAAATAAATATATTGTAATAAATTTTTATCAAACACTGTTTATTCCACTTTTTTGTAACGGTATAACCCTACCGGTTTCAAGGCTTTCACCTAATCTTCAGGGGAGCACAAACAAGACGTCTTGTTTGTGCTCCCCTGAAGATGAGGTGAAAGCCTTGAAACCGGTAGAGTTATACCGTTACAAAAAAGTGGAATAAACAGTGTTTGATAAAAATAAATTATAATGTCTTTAAACCTCCACAACGTTAATGCCTTAATTATACACAACATAAATAAATATAGGTGTATTGATAGCAACATACATAGTATGTACATGATATATTTAAATACACTTCAAAAACACATAAAATGCAGATAAATCATTAAAGACAGAAGCTATCAAAAAGTCTGGGAAAAGATAGGGCGAGTCCAGCCACGGAGACACCTGATGTTTTTCAGCCCACACCCTTACACATGTAGAATAAGAAGAACAAAAAAAAATAGAAAATAAATGGCAGAAAAATAAACAAATCCACAAATACCGCCTCAGATTAATTCGAACAAACAATTAAAGGTCCCCCACCCCCCTTGACAGCAACATAACAATGTGTACATATACTATTTATAATAAACTCATCTCGAGTATCGCATATACTCGTACATCCCAAAACAAACTGTAGAAAACACATTTAAGATAGAAGACATTGAAAAGTCCGGGGTCATCGAACAAACATTCCCCCAGCCGAGATACACCCCACCAATGTAGAGCGAGCTCGGCCGCAAGGACATTCGGGGGCTGTCAGCCTCCCCCCCGTATATCTAGATTAAAAAAAAAACAATAAGAATGGTTAGACCCGTATTTTTAAAATATTTTTTTCAGTGACGTCACTAACAATTTTTTATGGTATATGAAAATATTACACCATGTTATGGAATTCTGCTGTTTTTGATAGTATTATCTCTGGTGATAGAAGTGAAACACGGAGGAGAAATAGATTGAGATGACGACAGGGGGTGACAGAATACAGAATGAAGGGATGAGGGATGAATGTGAACTTAAGGCTGATGCATTAAGGTAAGAGGGGTAGTCTGAGATAGTTCTGGCATATAAAACTAATAAATTAAGAGAGACAAAGAAAACAAATACACAGTGCACTCGTGAGTGAACTGCGTGGTAGAGAATCGAATGAATGATATTTCGAAAGAAGGAAAAATAAGAAGTATAAGAAAATATAGCAGTTGTTTGAGAAAGAATAGATGTAGAAGAGGCGAAATATATGTCGAGGTAGGAAAGTCTAGCTCTGTCCTGTAGGTTAAAAAAAATGCCCGCTAAGCTTTGATTCATTGTTGTCCTAGCTTTCAGTTTATCCATCCATTATGTCGTGTAGCTCTTTACTGAGCATCGTGACTCCCATGATAGCCTCTGACGACTCCTCTCCATCCATCACTGCACTCTTCGGCTCGAAGGGTAGTTGTTAAGGGTAGTCCAATTGCATCTCTCACTTGGAACTCTTCCTCTTGTGCGTCGTTCTTCAAGTCATCGAAATTACTAACCTCTCCAGGCTATCTCCTTGGCCACGATCAATGTGCCCAATAAATCGCAGGACTCGTTGAAGGCATACTGTAGACAATCTGTTAGTGATGTGTAGTCTTGTTAAAATTACCGCTCCCAGTAGTCTTGCTGAAATAACCACTCTCAGGAGTCTTGTTAAAATTACCGCCTTCAGTAGTCTTGTTAAAATTACCACTCTCAGTAGCCGTGTTAAAAGATCGCCCCCAGTAGTCTTGTTAAAATTACTGCTCTCAGTAGTCTTACTAAAATTGACACTCTTAGTAGTTTTGTTAAAATAACAGCTCTCCGTACATAGTCTTGTAAAAATTACAGCTCTCAGTAGTCTTGTTAAAATTACAGCTCTCAGTAGTCTTGCTGAAATAACCATTCTCAGTAGTCTTGTTAAAATTACCGTTCTCAGTAGCCTTGTTAAAATATCGCTCTCAATAGTCTTGTTAAAATTACCACTCTCAGTAGCCTTGTTAAAACATCGCCCTCAGTAGTCTTGTTAAAATTACCGCTCTCAGTAGTCTTACTAAAATTGGCACTCTTTTATTTTTTTTTAAAATTTTTTTATTAACGACACAACAGTGTCTTTATATACAAATGAACATGTGACAGGTTATACAAGTACTTAAAATTATTGACAAATAATACAACTTTATCTTAAACTAACATGAAGATACAAAAAGCAGTGGAATAAATTAAAGTCATCGTTTTAAAATTATTTAATAACCTTTGAGAATTTTGTGGGAATTTTATGGATATATATTGAGATATAGAAAACACATGGCCTCATTAGTGGAACGAGATGCAAGTTGCTTTGCAGAATTAAAAGGTTCACATATGTTGATGCAGGGTTACTCAACTCCAGAGGCAAAATATTGTCCTTAATATTTGGTATTTATATTAATAAAGGAGAGCACAGAGTTAGTAGCTATTTCTAAATATTGTTGTAATATTCTGGCGAATACTATATATACTTATATTAAAAATATCTAAATTGTTGCAAAAATCGTTTCCAAGTCTTTGCATACGAATTATAGAGGAGTTGATTTTATAGTTAGTATAACAATTTTCGGTATAAAAGGGATTGAGCTGTCTTGTGGATCTACTCGCAGTGGGGATACGAAATGAGATACTTGCGAGTAAGTGAGGTGCATCAATCACTGAGTGAATGATTTTGTATAGCTGTACTATATCGGCTGTTTTTCTTCTGTCACACAGCTTCAAGAGTTTCACTGCATTTAATAAGTTGGGATAATTTCTTTCTTCATGCGGTATTCCAAGTTTAAAGTTTATGAATCTTAGAAATTTGTTTTGCACACGTTCTAAAGTTGGTGCATGGGCGGCGTAATGAGGAGACCATATTGGTGAGTTGTAGTCAAGGCGACTACGTACTAAAGAGCAGTATAGCAGTTTTAATGTTCGTAAATCCGAGAAATGTTGGGCAGTTCTTAGTACAAATCCCAAGATTTTTGAACTCTCCCGAGTGATTTTGTTCACATGTTCTATAAATGAGAGTTTTTCATCAAATATAATTCCTAAGTCCCTTATAGAAGCTACACTTAGTAGTCTTGTTAAAATAACCGCTCTTAGTATATAGTCTTGTTAAAATTACCGCTCTCAGTAGCCTTGTTAAAATATTGCTCTCCGTAGTCTTGCTAAAATAACCGCTCTTAATAGTCTTGTTAAAATTACTGCTCTCAGTAGTCTTATTAAAATTACCGCTAAAACGTATCCTTGGATTCGCGCGTGAAATGTCAATGATCCATCGAAATAGAATACATTAATCACAACACAAAAATATTCTATCCAAAGATTATTTTTCAATTTTGTTCTAATTTATATAATACTAAAATATTTGACTTTTTTAATGGCATACCGGTTTTTCCGATCGGGATTTGATGTGATTTTCTAAATTGACAATATCGATGGCAATTTAGTGTCATTATAATAATATGGCAGATATTATAATAAGAAGTGCGAATAATACAACTAAAGTGCCAAATAGGATAGTTAACTAACAACAGTGTTGTGCATATAAACCGGAAAGGAGAAACATCTCAATGCATTGTGTTACTGAAATCCCAATCATCATGTTTGTTAAAGTTTTGCTAACAGCTACTGTTATTGCGGTATTGTACAATACTTTTATATGTTTTCCGTTTTACTTAAGGAGATATTCTGCTCTAAAAATTTGAAAAAAAAATGCCTGTTTTTCAAGTTTAGACCTTTAAAAATATGTTCTCAAAAAAATAAATTTTAAATTCTTCATATTTACGAAGTTATAGCTATAAATGAGGCAGTAATTACGCCGCACCGGAATGACTCAGACAACAATTTCAAAGCTTTAAAACGCGTATTTCTCGAAACTACTTTTTCGACCTGGTCGACATAAAATCTCAAGTTTTATATAACCGATTGCATTTTAATTTTGTATAATGTTTTAGTAAATATGTTTATATCGTCTCTACCTTGAAAAATTTATAACTATTGTAATTTTTTTTAAATTAAAATTTAAAATAAAAAGGGTAAAAAAATTTAAATAATTAAATAACAGCCGCCATTTTACAAGTTTTTCCTTTTTCTTTGGTACCAACTATAACAACATTATTTTTTATCAAGAAACTGTATATGATTTTTGTTTTAAATTTACAACAAGGCTTTAATCATGCCGACCAGCTTCTCCCTTTTTTTTACGACAGTATATAACAGCTGATAACATCTTGAATTTACAATAAAATATATTTTTTTAATTCACATTTTTTTAAACATTCTCAAATCATCAATAATCAAATTGAAAAAAATGCATAGGAAAAATGTTTTTAGTTTTTTTTTATTAAGTCTGAAAAAACGCCCGAAATTCACGCCTGAATACCTCCTTAATACTTACATACCATCGCGCTATTTCCCTGTTGAAGTAGATAGAGAGGAAGTGCCCTTTTCTAAACGTTCCTCTCATTTAAAGCCTTCGGCATCATTTTTCTCTGATTTACTGCGATTGATTTCATTTCTTTGCTTTCTGATGTATTAAATATCATCGACATTGTATCTGTCTAATGTATTTATTTGTATTCTTTGTCGTTGCTGGACCTCGCAGTCAAGGATCCCCTCGCCACTCCAACGTCAGTCTTGAACCGTTCTCTCACGTCGATCGTGTGATCTTTTGTGAGATAACAGCCCGATCCTGGATGCGCTCTCCCTCCTGCAAATGCCACAGACATATGGACCCTGCTGAGCCGCCTGGTCATGCTGACGCATGTTCGCAGCTCGCAGACTTTATTATACGTCTAGCCGCTGAGACGCCATCAGACCGAGAACATACGGCTCTCCACCCCTCACGGTCCCGAGCCACCCGCTCCCAGTCCTCAGGCGCTCCGCACAAAATAAGCAACTCTCGCAGACTGTCCTTACAGCGCTTCCTCTGCCCACCAAGTCCTTGCTTGCCCACCATTCACAATTCAATAACGTTGGAATTTTAAAAACGTTGGAATGCAAGCATAACTTTCTAGTTTAATACAAACCAAAGGATTTAAAACAGTTTGGCTTTCAAATGTCTTGAATTGTTTCATTGAAATGTTTCAAATTCAAGAAATGTTTCAAATTGAAAAATAAGCACCAAAAGTAAAACATAATGGTAAAGGTTATACATCATTCGAAATAATATTTTCTGCTCTACAAGATATTGTGTTTGCTTTTACGTTACATGTATTATTTTATTTGATTACAAGCCTTCAAAATGGAATGTCAAGTAAACGTAAGTGACCATTTTCGACGACTCCTTCTGTTCGCGTTCAATCGAGGAAATAAACGGTGAAGATGCTATGAATGAAAGGACAGCTCGTCGATGGTTTTTGCGTTTCAAAGACGGTAATTTCGACCCGAAAGGCATGGAGCGTTCCAGACGACTATTAGATTTCGGTGAGGACCGCTCAATGTGACCAGAGTACAATGCGGTGGCTGACTCAACTCAGCTGATATTTAATTCAACACTGTCTGAGTACAATATGACGATTTCTGTCAATAAAACCAAGTGCTTAACAATATCAAAAGAGCCACTCAGATGCAAACTGATCAACGATAACGTACCCATCGAGCAAGTCATGCGATTCACTTACCTAGGTGCAGAGATCTCCAGCAACAGTGACCTATATGGTGAAATACGAACACAAACTAATAAAGCTACAGCTTTAGCTGGCTGCCTGCGGGACACTATATGGAGAAACAAACACACGCTAACCGAAAGTAAGGTCAAGATATATAAAATATGCGTCCACCCCATCATGACATATTGGATAGAAGTGAGAGCCGACACCAACAGGACAAAAAACATTCTTAGAGTGGCAGAAATGAAAACCCTACGTCCATCGCAGGCTGAACTCTTAGAGATCGGATTAGAAATGAGACGATAAGGTATGTCTATGGTGTTTTAGACATAGTGAAGTGAGGAAAAAGCAGATGGCGCTTCTGGAGGGATCATGTGGACCGCATGGAGGATACAAGACTGGCAAAAATCGCTAAGACTGAAAACCGTCTGGGTCAATATTTTTACTGACCTACTGGCAGGATGGGAATATTTGGGTCCATATTTTTACTGACCTACTGGCAGGATGGGAATATTTGGGTCCATATTTTTACTGACCTACTGTCAGGATGGGAATATTTGGGTCCATATTTTTACGGACCTACTGGCAGGATGGGTATATTTGGGTCCATATTTTTACTGACCTACTGGCAGGATGGGAATATTTGGGTCCATATTTTTACTGACCTACTGGCGGGATGGAAATATTTGGGTCCATATTTTTACTGACCTACTGGCAGGATGGGAATGTTTGGGTCCATATTTGAACTGACCTACTGGCAAGATGGGAATATTTGGGTCCATATTTTTACTGACCTACTGGCAGGATGGGAATATTTGGGTCCATATTTGTACTGACCTACTGGCAGGATGGAAATATTTGGGTCCATATTTTTACTGACCTACTGGCCGAATGGGAATATTTGGGTCCATATTTTTACTGACCTACTGGCAGGATGGGAATGTTTGGGTCCATATTTGTACTGACCTACTGGCAGGATGGAAATATTTGGGTCCATATTTTTAGTGACCTACTGGCAGGATGGGAATATTTGGGTCCATATTTTTACTGACCTACTGGCAGGATGGGAATATTTGGGTCCATATTTTTACTGACCTACTGTCAGGATGGGAATATTTGGGTCCATATTTTTACTGACCTACTGGCAGGATGGGTATATTTGGGTCCATATTTTTACTGACCTACTGGCAGGATGGGAATATTTGGGTCCATATTTTTACTGACCTACTGGCAGGATGGGAATATTTGGGTCCATATTTTTACTGACCTACTGGCAGGATGGGAATATTTGGGTCCATAATTGTAACTCGATGTTTTTTTATTGTTTTATTTTATTTTGTTTGTTTTACTCACAGGTGACACACGCGCAAGAATGTGACTATCCCGATATAGAAGAGGTAGGGGTTTTTTTTAAATAGATATTGCAAATTCTGATTTAATAAATGAGATCGCGAAGATTTCCCTGAGATGGTTTAAGCATACTGAACGAGATAATAAAAAAAAAAACAGGAAAACAAATACACAGTATAAATGTGAGTGAAAAAGGGAGGGAGTAGGGAGGAAGATGAAAGAAAGTCTGGATGGATCGAGTGAATAATATTTTGAAAAGGAAAAAATGTCATAGGTTAATAAATGGTAGAAGTGGTACGAAAAAAGTATGAATGAAGCGGAGTACAAAAGTGTGTGTCACGATATTAAAAAGCTGTTACCTTATATTTTCTGTCAGCCCCGACAAAGAAACGAAGTGATTGTAAGTATGTATACAACAAATAAGAGTATGTATGTTATTGCCATTCTGAAGATGCTCGTTAAGTGAAATCACGTGTTAGGACAATAAAAATATATAAAAAAAAAAGGTTTTTTTTCCACATGTTCAAATAATAATTTTATACGTGTCATTTATAAACTATGAAGTGCATGTCAATTTTTTCACTATGATTCGAGGCTGGTAAGTTTTGGTATACCTGAAATATCCTTTGGTGGCACTTTTTAACAGCGTATTAGTAAGCCAAGGGTATACTTGACACAGTGCTCGTATGATGATAGTGACAGTATCACGGAAAAAATACATAATGGCGCTTTGTATAAAACAGTAGAATTTGGGACACGTTACCTTGTTTTCTGGCATTCAAATGTTGATATGTCTATTAATTAAGAATATCCAAGTGCGGCACGCAAACTTTTACCAAATACAGGTTTTGGCACGCGACTTTGTAAGGTTGGCTACCCCTGGGTTATAAGATTGGAATTTTTCTTCGCATCTACATATGTTTCGTAAAACATATTTGGTAAGAAAAGCTGTTTATGGGATTATTTTTATTGTTACAAGTTAAAAAATATTTCACCGTTACTTATATATGGTATATTGTAGTTCTTATCAGCTCACTTGATGGTGGTGACACAGCAAGTGTTGAAATGCATTGTGATATGCAAAAAATTAAGTGCATTAAAACAAAGTAACTGTGTTTTGATTTTATATTAATTACGGAGTTCCACAAAGTGACGCTAGAGTTATTTAAATACATAACGAACGTTTAATTTATTCTTTTTTCAGTCTTATGAGGACTGTTGTCCTATAATGTCAAACGCTGCGGATATTGAAAAAATTGCAAGACGGTGCGAAGAGAAATCTGCTGAAGAGGTGAGTCTTCATTTCAACTATTATTTTATACTAATTCAATATTATTATAAATATTTTTCAGGGCTGAAAAGATGATGGGATGAATATTTATACAAATGTGATAAAAACTCACCACTTTTTTCAGTCCTGAAATCTACTTTGACCAACCATCTACCTTGCAGGTTATAACTAACTGTTTTTTTTTTTCAGAAATACATTTTTATATATTTATTTTCTCAATACAGGCTTAGCCTAATTATATTAAAAATACAAAAAAATGTTAACTCTAAAAAAATGTATATAAAATATAAAATATATATAAAACTATGTATATGCGTACATACTCGTATATGTATGTTATTCATACATATATGTATGCATACATATATGTGTCTTCAAAAGAAATTCTCCCAATATTATTGAAGCGAAGGGTCTCGAAGAAGTGTGTTTTGTGTTTAAATGTCATATATTATGTATGAAATTTAAACACAAAAAAAAACAATATCCGCCAAATGTCCACCTCTTGCAGCTCCACAGATGTCCACTCTATTGTCAAAATTTTCGATGACATTTTGGCATAATCGCGGTTCTAACTCGCCAATAGCGCGAATAATTTCGTCCTATAGCTCAAGAATTGATCGGAGGTCATTTTTATATACCTGGTTTTTCACGTAACCCCAGAGAAAATAGTTCAAAGGTGTCAGACCACATGATCTTGGTGACCAATTAACATCACAGTTTCCGGAGATTACAATACATAAAATAATTCAACGATTTGAACGCGTTATTGTATTGTATACAACCCCATTTTTATAAATGTCATACATTACACTTCTCAAATATTACAAGACCCCAGCAAGCTCGCGACGCCATCTGTGTTTTATCCAAGAATTTAAAAAACAACTCAATTTGAAAGACCTGTTATATATTATATTATGTGATTATTATCAGTACATTTTGTCATTTTAGTGCGATATATACACGTGTTTCACAAAAGCATTGGAATTATTGTCATCTGATGGCAAGTGGAATAAAACGGCGATTAAAAATTTCGCCATGAAAGGGAAGGGACCGGAGTGGAAGACCATCGTGGACGACATGATGACAACTTGTATAGATTTTGCCCAGAAATCTGAATGTGGATCTAGTGGGTTCTGCGGATGTTATTTGCAGAAAATGTACAAGGTAATTAAAACAAATATCTTATAATTATAATAATATCTACCCGGATCTATTCGCAATGCTCCGAAGTTCACATAAAGTTTAAAAAATGTAAAAATCTAATAACAGATGTCACCTTAGTAGCACATTATTGTCGAAATTAATTTAAATAGTTCTGATCTTAAATAACATACGAGTTTATCACGTTATTTTTTTTACTTTTATAAATTAAATGAGCTAAAAGCTGGAATAATTCAATTATAAAATTTAAATCATTTTTCATCCACGTCTTGATTAAGTGTACAATAAATGGTAGTCGGGAGTGAAGATTTTATAGTTTTGTCATTCCGCTGTCAGTTGATGTGTCGGGGTGGTATTGTTGTGTTTGAAACTGAATTTTATTTGAGAAACCTATATAAAATGTGTTTATTGTAGTTATAAGTCATTAATCCCGTAGTCTAGTAAACATAATTAACATTTGTAACCAATATCCGGTATTATTTGGCTAAAATATCTTATACCCGATACTTTACAATAAATGATAGATAGTTGAGAGTAAAGATTTTATAGTTTTGTTATTCCGCTGTCA
Source organism: Odontocerum albicorne (assembly GCA_949825065.1). NCBI lineage: Eukaryota > Metazoa > Arthropoda > Insecta > Trichoptera > Odontoceridae > Odontocerum > Odontocerum albicorne. The sequence goes on from OX463851.1 coordinate 43,115,931, forward strand.
ATTGATGTGTCGGGGTGGTATTGTTGTGTTTGAAACTGAATTTTATTTGAGAAACCTATATGAAATGTGTTTATTGTAGTTATAAGTTATTAACACCGTAGTCTAGTAAACATAATTAACATATGTAACCAATATCCGGTATTATTTGGCTAATATACGAGTATCTTATACCCGATACTTTACAATAAATGATAGATAGTTTAGAGTAAAGATTTTATAGTTTTGTTATTCCTCTGTCAGTGGATGTGTCGGGGTGGTATTGTTGTGTTTGAAATTGAATTTTATTTGAGAAACCTATATAAAATGTGTTTATTGTAGTTATAAGTCATTAATCACGTAGTCTAGTAAACATAATTAACATTTGTAACCAATATCCGGTATTATTTGGCTAATATATCTTATACCCGATACTTTACAATAAACGATAGATAGTTGAGAGTAAAGATTTTATACTTTTGTTATTCCGCTGTCAGTGGATGTGTCGGGGTGGTATTGTTGTATTTGAAACTGAATTTTATTTGAGAAACCTATATGAAATGTGTTTATTGTAGTTATAAGTCATTAACCCCGTAGTCTAGTAAACATTTGTAACCAATATCCGGTATTATTTGGCTAATATATCTTATACCCGATACTTTACAATAAATGATAGATAGTTGAGAGTAAAGATTTTATACTTTTGTTATTCCGCTGTCAGTGGATGTGTCGGGGTAGTATTGTTGTGTTTAAAGCTGTGTTTTTTTTTTAAGAAATCTATATAAAGTGTGTTTATTGTAGTTGTACGTTATTAACCCCATAGTCTAGTAAACATAATTATGTAGCCAATATCCGATATTATTTGGCTGATATATAGTACTATATATATTTTACCCGATATCATTTGGCTGATTTAATATAAGATAATAAAGCGGGTACTCCCTATCCGATGGACCGCAAGGCGTGTCAACGTCTCTATCATCCAAGAAATGAAAGATTTTCGATAACATATAGAAAAATAATGCTATAGTTCGTAAATTCTAGGATGAGTCCTGTGACAGCTCACAAATTGGCCCCAATACAACCTTATGTAATGTATTTACCTAAATAACTTGCTATTTATTAGAATTGAGGCTTATATTAAAGTTGATAAAATAATTAAAATTACTGAACATCGTTACAAGGTTGTATTGGGGCATATTTGTGAGCTGTCACAGGACTCATCCTAGAATTTCCGAACTATAACATGCTTTGGGCATGTTACTAGAAAATAACAAGACTTTGGTGTGATCACGGGACGGCGACAATAGGGTTTTTTTTTATTATACTATCTACCATAGATTAACCCAATAAAGGAGCAAACAGGATTTTCATTACACGCCATATTCAATATAACTCAGAACTGAGAAGAATGGAAACATATAGTGCACTAAGTTTCAGACAAAGTAGACGACATAAGCAGTAAGCATGCGATGAAAATAATATATAGTGCGTTATACGAGAAGCAATATTGAAGCAACAGATAAATAGCACTGTTCTAGCGAGAAACTACGACAGACTAAATTTATCAATCGTTTTGAAATTTTGAGTTCCTTACCATTGTAACTTATCGAAGTGACAACCAAATAAAAATGAACAATTTCAATCTTTGTGAAATCTGCGCACTTGTTCTACCGTGGTGGTACGGACTCAAGCGTTCACATTACCGTTGAGACTTCGCTTTAAGCCAAGTGGTATCCGCCACACACCCACTTATGTCAAAGTTGATTTGAAACAAGCTCTGAAGATGTGAAACTATAATATTTTAGAAACATCGACATCATTAGCCAAACCACTTCTTCTTCTTCTCAGTGTCATGGCAGGTCCCCCCAACGTTGAATATCACTTTAGAGTAGATATATTTGTCCCCGGCAGCACAAAAAAGATCTCCAGTGACCCTTATGCCAGTCCAATCACGTATATTGCGGAGCCAGGAGATTTGCCTCCTGCCAACACCTCTTCGACCTTCTATTTTGCCTTAGATGATCAGGTGCAGTAATTTATACTTTGCTCCTCTAAGTACATGACCCAAGTAGGACACCTTTCGGATTTTAATATTAATCAGCAACTCTCTATCAACTTTGGCTATTTGAAGAACCCTCGTGTTGCTGGCCATATCCGTCCAGGGTATCCGTAGCATTCTCCGGTGCATCCACATTTCAAATGCTTCAAGTCGGTTCATACTACTTACTTTCAGGGTCCATTATTCCACTGGGTCGAGGTCTTCCATTAGGATACTTCCGAGATATTTAAATGTTTCCACTCTCTCTATATCAGCACCGTTCAATGTAAGACGTGCTCCTGCGTGATCCTGCCGGCCAAACGCCATGAACTTAATTTACTCACGTGCATGTTCAGCCTCACCTTATACAAACCACATTATACAACAGAAATAATAATGTTTGGACATTTTTTTTCTTTCCAGAACTGTCCGGCTACCACCTGGAAGAAGTCTAAAGGTTGTGAATTGCTGAAGGAGCACATGGAAAAGTGCACAAACGACGAAGAGTTTGAAATCAACAGCTCTTGATGGTTAATTTCGTGTGGTTTACTAACCCTTTACGAATCATTAGATCCGTCAACGTGTATCCCGCCGGGATAGAAAGTGTTTTTTATAATTATAAAAAAAACTCATCTGCATAAAAACTTTCAAAATTTAAATATAATTATCTTATTTGAAAATAATATTTTTTCACTGTTACACGAGATTTTACTTTTCTTGCCATTTATAGGTTATAAATAAGGAAGAAAAAAAATAAGGCATAACAAGTTGTAAAAAGAGTTTGGTTTGTCCATTTAATTTATATTTCTTGGATAGATGTCGTCAGGACAACATTTTCATTACCAACTTCATTTCAAATGTGATGAATGTATCTTATTATAAAAGTTAACAGTTTAGAGCAGGGATTCACTTTTTTTTCAATTGTACCACCAAATGAAAGTTCCAAAAAGTAATATACCACAAAATGAAAGTTTCAAAAATTAATGTACCACCAAATAAAAATTTCATAAAGTATAGTACCACCAAATAAAAGTTTCTTAAAGTAATGTACCATAAAAGAAATGTTCCAAAAAGTAATGTACCACCAAATGAAAGTTTCAAAAAGAATTGTACCACCAAATAAAAGATTCATAACGTAATTTATCACCAAATGAAAGTTTCAAAAAGTAGTGTACCACCAAACAAAAGTTTCAAAAAGTCATGTACCACCAAATGAAAGTTTAATGAAGTAATGTACCACCAAATAAAAGATTTATTACGTAATGTACCACCAAATGAATGTTTCAAAAAGTAATATACCACCAAATGAAAGTTTCAAAAAATAATGAAACACCACATGAAAGTTTCAAAAAGTAATGTACCGCCACATGAAAGCTTCAAAAAGTAATGTACCACCAAATGAAAGATTCAAAAAATAATGTACTACCAGTACCCCTATCAGACTCCTCCTCTACTTCCTACCCTTACATAAGCTAATTTTCGTAATAAAGGTACCTCATCTTAACTGTAATTAATACACCTTAGAATTTGAGTTTAGACAGTTTCTATAAACAACAAATATTAACGAATATATAAAGAAAATAAAGTTTCCTGTATGTCCCTTGCGGGGCGTCCATTCACACAAATTTCGCCTCTTCAACATGTATACATCTCATCATGCACAATCGTCAATTATACATACTTCTCACTTTACCTTCTTTCAAAATCTGGTTAATTTGGTCCAACCAGGTTTTCCTCGGTCTACCTCTTTCACACACACGTTACACTTCTGATTTGTACACTCACTTTATTATTCTTTCACAATTAATTCTCTCGACATGTCCAAACCATCTTGAAACTCCTTTCTTTACCTAACCTAAAACGTCCATTTTACCCATTCGTTAATTTCTGATGTCTTCATTCCGCCTTCTTCCATACATTGACACTCGACTTATTTACATTAATGCAAGCATCTCCACAGCATCAAACTTGCTCTTATTTTTTGTCTGTCAAGTACGAAATTCACTTCCATATGTTATTGCATAATTTAAGAAAGACAACTTAACTTTTATGTATTATAGCACTAAACAAATGACTATGTCTTGTTTTTGATATTTTTAACAAATCAATTTTTCCCTCCAAAATTACATAATTTTTTTTCCCAACGTTATTTGTAATTAAAATATTAGCTACATATTTAAATATCTCCGGAATGCTCTGAAATTCGTTCAAAGTGAAAAAATATGTAAAATTCTTAAAACAGATGTCGCCCTCATAGCAATAACTTTCGATAGTAATTTAGATAGTTCTGGGTTTTATTAATAGATGTCGCATTATTTTCAAAATAAATTACACTTGAAAATAAATAACATAATATTAAAATTTTATTATTGTACATAATTTAAATAACATTCCATAATTTATGAAAAAACAACAAGGAATATAAAGTGGACACACAAACTATATGAAGTGGAAAAGAATGAAAGAAACGTAGAAATGCGTGCAATGTGAAGAATTCATTGCTTAACCTTTTTACGGCGATGGCTCGAGTATCTTTCGTGTGTCCCACAGGCGGCGGTGTTTTAAGTCAATAAATTTATATTGTATCTACATAAAAATATGACTCACCATTATCCCGAATCTGAGTACTGTCGAACTGTGCGCCGATGCATTTTTTAGCTGACACTATACACACCTAATATTAGAAAATATTCTTATAACACTATTATACAAATAAAAGTATGTTTATTATACAAAGAAAACAATAATCCATAAACAATGAAAAAGGCAATTAATTCAATACGCAATACGCGTACTTACAAAAAAAATATCGACGCATAATACTTCATATTGATCGGGAGCAATCGTCATTAGAAACATGACCTTCGGATCGCCCGAACGCGTGGCGCGATTATTCAAAATGCTTTAAATATCGACGGCCTGCAAGGGGTCTGTTTAAATCCTTCTTATGGATCAAGTACTTGAAGTTTTGATGATTTTAAAAGAGATGTCACTAGAGGACACGTTTTGTCTTATATTCAGGTTAAAAATTTTAAAGAAGATTTAATTTTGGCCGAGATATCGACACGCAAAGTTAGTGGCCACTTAAAAGGCCGCTCGCCAGGACGGCACGTATTATGTATGAGCCATTTAAGTGGTCCGTAGCCGTGAAAGAGTAAACTATGTATGACACAATACGGAACATAAGATTGATGAATTAAGGTGGTATTCCACTCAAGAGACGTGAATTTCAGGCGTTTTTTTCAGACTAAATAAAAAAAAACACAAAATATTTTTCGAATACATTTCTTTACAGTTTGTTTATTGATGATTTGAGAATGTACAAAAAAAATTTTAAAAAAATTATTTCAAAATTCAAGATGTTATCACCTGTTATATCTTGTAAAAAGAGGGGGTGAGATGGTCGACATGATTGGAGGCCTTTCGAAAATCTGAAACAAAAATCATACACAGTTTCTTGATATACGAATAATGTCGTTATACGATTACATAGTTGGTACCAAAGAGAAAAAAAAATCGTAAAATGGCGGCTGCCTGAAAAATTCATTTTTGTACACTTTTTTTTTAATTTTTCAAGAATAGTAAAAAAAAATGTTTTGAATTTTTCGAGGTATGGACGATATAAAAACATTTATTGAAGTTTTATACCAAATTAGGAGGCAATCGGTTGAGTATAACTTGAGATTTTATGACGACCAGGTCGAAAAATAGTAGTTAAGAGAAAAACGCGTTTAAAGTTTTGAGATTATTGTACGAGTCTTTCCGGTGCGGCGTAATTGCTGCCTCATTTATAGCTATACCTTCGTAAATATTGAGAGTTTTAAAATTTCCTTTTTAGAACATATTCTTAAAAGTCTAAACTTTAAGGATATGCAAAAAAATGATTATTTTTTTTCAAATTTCTAGAGTACAATACCCCAGTAGAATAGAGTAGAATATTATTCGTGGTGTTTGCAATTCCAGTTTATCAGCAGTGCACTACATAGGAAAGACAGGAAGATCTTTTGAAAAGAGATTTCGTGAGCATAAATCCGCCTTAAGTAAGATTAAGAAGAGCGATCTGAGGTGGTTTGGGCATGAAGAAAGAATGGATGAAGAAAATAAAACAAAACAAATATAAAGTGCAAATGTAAGACAAAGGGGTAATAGAGGAAGACCAAGGAACACATGGCTGGATCAAATGAATGATATGTAAAAGAAAAAGGAGCAAGAGAAATCGTAGCGAAAGTGTATGAATGTGGAAAAGGGAAAACTTTTGTGGAGATAGGAAAATCTGGTTCTCTCTCCTGTCTACCAACTCCTGATACGGAGACGGCTTGATGGTAAGTATTTATGTACGAGTATATCGGATGGATGTCTATTTAAATGTACATTGGATATGTACAAGGGAATATTTGATAGAAGAAAATCAATAAAAAGTCACAGAAATTGAAGGAGTTGCACGAGAAAGTGTATTGATATAGGAAAAGACAATATATTTATGTAGCAATGAGAAAGTCTGGCCGCTCTACTTTCTACCTAGCCCGAAAGGGAAATGCCGTGATGGTATGAATACAAGTTTAACTGCTTAACCCTCCGTCGGACGCAATTAATCTGTCAGATGAATTGCGATTATTTTTTATTTATGTTGTGGTTGTGTTTCTTATAAGGGCGTGATATATCTATACTCAAGAAAATGGAGCATCTTCCCTGTGACGTTTGAAATGTCACGTCTCAAAGGGATGGGGTAAAATCGGTTTTTTACAAATCGAATCGTTTTTTTATACGAGTAAGTCGAAAAATTGTTTTTCTCTAAACTGGCGTTTAAATTCCTAATATTCATTATACTGACTTTCTAATGTATTGAATGATTTGTGCATATCTTTAAATGGGTCATGATCCACTATGAATTAATGCTTATTACAAACACTTAATTTTATGTATAAAAAAAATCTAAAATCCAATTATTGTATACCCCATTCCTAGCCAATGCAGACTAACGTAGTGACTTTTGACGAACGTCGCCAAATATTATTTGATTTTAACAAATTGACATATTTTTGCTAATTTGTAACAAGATGTATTCATTTTTCATTATTGTTAGTTTTATGTAATGTATTTACCTAAATAACTTGCTATTTATTAGAATCGAGGCTTGTATTAAAGTTGATAAAATAATTAAAATTACCGAACGTCGTTACAAGGTTGTATTGGAGCAAATTTATGAAACGTCACAGGGACTATGCTTCGTTTTCTTTAATAAAGTAGCTTCCTCCTGCGTTAACTTGAACATGCTGCAGCAAGTCGTCATACCACACCTTCGTGAAGATATTAGAGATGAAGAGGACCTTTATTTCCATCAAGATAGTACATCTCCTCAATACCATCGTAATGTTATGGCCTATCTTGATGAATATTGGCTGAATAGACTGGACGCAGAAGTAGCATTGAATATCCCCTGCACTTTCCAGACCTCACGCTAATAAACTTTTTTTACGGAGAATATATTATAGTTTGTGACACAAAACCGGCAACAATGAATGAATTGAGAAAAGCAAAAACCAAAACAAATTATACTAGTTAACAAGGTTTTTGTAACAAGGGGGAAAACGGTCATTTTAGGTCAATTTTTGTGCGCTGATAACGGATATGAACTTGAAAATATTCCATCACGTACCTTTTAAGAGAAAAACTTGAAATTAGTTTTTGATTGAAACTGAAAATTTTGAAAGATGAAAAGTTCACAGTTTTTTTTTTAATTGGGTTCCAACGTGAATCGAACCCGAACCCCCGGGTTAAGACACAAATATTTTACCAACTAGGTCATGGAGGTCGACTATCCCTAATGTTCAATTTATCGCAACAGTTTTAAAGAGGAAAATATGAACGTACCAAATAACGGATATAAACTTAAATAAATTTTTAATAAAATAAATTAAACACGTATTTTTTATTTTGTATTTGCCACTTTTTTATTTAACAGTGGTGAAAAAAAAATTGTGTTTTATTTATTTTATTTAAAATTAATTTTTGTGACACCACAAAGTGAAACAAGCGTATTTTCTAAGATTCAATATATACCATTTAATTGACTGCCTCGATAATTTGACAATTCGTTAGAATGGCTCAGATATTGAAATCGCTATAAACGGATAAAAACAATATATATTAAAAAAAAATAAGATCTAAAAATATGACGAAACAATGTCATTAAAAGTATGCGAAGAACTATACAAAATAAAAATTTAACAGTTAATTATAAGACACAAAAATAATGGGTTTGTTATAATGGACACAACTGGCTCTTAAGAAATTAAAAAATAACAGAGCCCCTGGCGAAGACAACATCCCCAGTGAACTGTACAAACATGCGCCAGAACCTCTTATCAGGATAATACATCAAATAATAACTGAAATCTGGAATGCAGAGACGCTACCAGATGACTGGTCCCAGGGCGTTCTGTGCCCATTACACAAAAAAGGAGACCAGTTGGACTGCAAAAATTACAGAGGCATAACATTACTGAATACTGCTTATAAAATACTCTCTAATATCCTCTTTTCAAGGCTCTCGACATACACTGAGAAAATCATTGGTACCTACCAATGTGGATTCACAGCAGGCAAAGGCACAACTGACCAGATCCACGGCCTACGGCAAATACTAGAAAAGTGCCAAGAATACAATATTGACACCTTCCACTTGTTTATTGACTTCAAAGCGGCCTATGACAGCATAAATAGAAAAGAACTGTATAAAGCAATGTCCGAATTGAATATACCAAATAAGCTGATACGACTTGTAAGAGCAACAATGAGCCCAACCATAACCAAAGTAAGAATCGACAAAGACCTCTCAAAACCATTCCAGACATATAATGGCCTACGACAGGGAGATGCCTTGGCATGTCTCCTATTCAACGTGGCTCTAGAAAAAGTGATAAGGGACTCAAAAATAGATACCAGAGGCACTATATTCTACAAGTCAGTTCAGCTACTCGCCTATGCAGATGACATAGATATTGTGGGACGGTCACTCGAAGCTACCCGTGAAGCGTTTGTAGCATTGGAGGAAAAAGCAAAAATAATGGGACTTGTCATAAATGAAGATAAAACAAAATTGATGATTGCTTCTAATACCACATATCCATACCCCCAGGTTTTCTCAGCTGCAAATTACAGCTTTGAAATAATTAATTCATTTACATACTTAGGCTCAACAGTTACCAGTGATAATAACACCCGAGAAGAAATTGACAGAAGGATAATGGCAGCAAACCGATGTTACTACGCTCTCCAAAAACAGTTAAGATCCAAATCACTGCGAAGAACCACAAAAACACTATTGTACAAGACCCTGATCAAACCAGTCCTCACATATGCCTCTGAAACCTGGGTGATGACAAAACACACTGAAGGGTCCATCGCAGCATTTGAAAGAAGGGTTCTTAGGACAATATACGGCCCAGTGAGAGACCACAATGGTTGGCGTCGTCGATATAACCGAGAGCTATATGATATCTATAAAGAGCCCGATGTGATCAGATCCGTCAGAGTAGGGCGCTTGAGATGGGCTGGTCACATAATCAGAATGGACGACGACAACCCTACAAAACGCCTCACGCTCTCAGTAACACAGGGACGTAGAAGACCAGGAAGGCCCCCCCCAAAATGCGATGGATGGACAGTGTCAACACGGACGCATCGGTGTTGCCAGTGAGAAATTGGAGAATGAGGGCATCAAACAGACAAGAATGGAGGAAGCTCCTGGATTCAGCCAAGGCCCACCCAGGGCTGTCGAGCTTAGGATAATAATAATAATATAATGGACACAGGATTATGACAAAACAATCTTGGATGCTCCGGACATACCCCACAGTAAGGTTCCAGGAAACCGTAAAAAATTAACAAAAGAGGTCTCCAGTAAAACATAACGATCACTAGAACAGACAAAAATAATGCTTTTGTAATATTGGACACTCAAGACTCAGTCACGCCTGGTATAGAGATATTGAACCAACTGAATTACACTGTTGATATATTCTCGGTACCGCCTAGCAGTATGAGAAGAGTCCTGGCTGATATTATTCCTAACGAATAAGCTAACGCTAGAAGCAGACCCTCTTTGTGTAACAGGAGAAATCCGTTCTAAGTGGATTAAAAAAATAAGATACTTTCCACCATCTGCTAATCTTTAGGAAAACATATTTTTGTAAGAAAACTTAATAAGGGAAGAAGATCTATTGAGAAACCTTTGTAGATCTTCTAAATGTGATAGTATCACATTCGGTTTTAAATGTACTCGTATGTGTGTAGTGTTCATTTATAATCATAAATTTTGATAAGACCCTAAAAAGTGTTGTCTTGAAGTAGTTCATAAAGCTCATATCTCTTCCACCCATATCTTTTCCACCCATATCTCTTCCACCCATATCTCTTCCACCCATATCTCTAACCATTTCATGCCACAGGAGTAACGGCAGAAAAAGCTCTATATCCCCGCCCTATAGGATTGATTTGTAACGATCAATTTGTTAGATGAAAAAAAAAATTATCTTAAAATTCTATTCCTCTCAGAAGGAACATTTGTCAGCGAAAGATAACGTACTGAAAGTTATACAAATTGATAGACTGCATTAGTTTGGTTACCAATACCGCATGCAGGGCACTGACCCTACAAAGAAAGCTTTGTTCAGCGATTTGTACAGTGAGGAGACCAAAGCTGAGATGGTTGGATAGTGGGACAGAGATGCACACCTTGGAAAACCCACTCTTACCCTTTTCCCTATCCCTATTTTTGAAGCCTTCATAGAAAATAAACTAAGTACTATAATACACCCTTATGCATAGTATTTCACCCCAAATACTGCGTGTTGGCAGGAGAGCTCACAATATATACAACATGTATCAATTCTTACGAGTATATAACATTTACTGTAGTATGGAAGGCTGTGGGAAACCACCGTTTTATTTTTCCCTAAAAAATACACTCAACCTAACTATTATTGAAAGAATATAATACCGTTTATAAAGCAAACTCTCCTCAAGAGTGATGTAACTCGGGATATGAACCCACTATTATTGAAAGAATATAATACTGTTTATAAAGCAAACTCTCCTCAAGAGTGATGTAACTCGGTATATGAACCCACTATTATTGAAAGAGTATAACACCGTTTAAAAAGCAAACTCTCCTTAAGAGTGATGTAACTCGGTATATGAACCCACTATTATTGAAAGAGTATAACACCGTTTATAAAGCAAACTCTCCTCAAGAGTGATGTAACTCGGGATATGAACCCGCTATTATTGAAAGAGTATAACACCGTTTATAAAGCAAACTCTCCTTAAGAGTGATGTAACTCGGTATATGAACCCGCTATTATTGAAAGAGTATAACACCGTTTATAAAGCAAACTCTCTTCAAGAGTGGTATAGCTCGGGATATGAATCCACTATTATTGAAAGAGTAAAAATATTATACAACATAGGAAAGGAATAGCTGCGGCCATTAGATTAGGAACATCCCCGCTTCTGCATATTTATACCAAAATATATTTGGTAAGAAAACCGTCGAAAACTTACCAACGAAAAACGAAAAAAACCTTAGTAGATCTTTTGAACATTCATTCTCAGATATTTTGCCCTCTAGGTAAGTAAAACGCGACAATATGAATCAAATTACTTCGAAGACGTCAAACAGTTTTTTTTTTAACAAATATTATATCATTAATCATAACAGGAAAAAAAAGTTTGCATTACAATAATGAAGAATATTTTTTTTATGTAAATATTCAAATTAGAATTGCCGGAAATACCCATCGCGAATTTCGTGAAATAGTTTGCAAATGATGACTGACAATTTGCTGCGTATTTATAATATTATTTATTTGTAATTGTTAATATATATAAATGTAGTTGGATAAAACTGGTACTTGATTCGTGTATCGAACTTGAACCTCGCAACATGGTGGTACTATATTATTTGATCACACTGTTTTTTGTGGTAAGGAGTTTATATACTTTTTTATATACTAGTGCAAGTGTTTAAGACCTCGGCCACACAGGTAGGATCCTCGCTTGGTACTTAGAGCTACGCTACTAAGTGATTATAATAGTTACTTAGCGTGGCACGAAGCGTGCAGTGTGGCCATTTATAAGGTTGGAATATCTGGATGTTATCTATAAGGTTGGAATATCTGGATAATATTTATAAGGTTGGAATATCTGGATATAATTTATAAGGTTTGATTATCTGGATGTTATGTATAAGATTGGAATATCTGGATATTATTTATAAGGTTAGAATTTCTGGATATCATTTATAAGGTTTGAATATCTGGAAGTTATTATCAACGGTATGTTGAGATCAACTCCACTGCCTTTTTTTTATTTTGAAGAACGTATCCCTATCATTAAACGTGGTGTTTAAAAATGTGACCTTAATAATGAGATTAATTATTTCAGTGCGAATACATGAGATGCCTAGGGATTACATTATTTCAGTGCGAATACATTACATGCCTAGGGATCAAAACCAACATAACCTCACCTGAGGGGTGCGTTGGTTCACTAGGATATGTCATCTAGCTCGCAGCGTAGCTCTAAGCACCAAGCGAGGCTCCTACCTGTATGGCCGAGGCCTTAGTCATAAAAGAGGAAGACCACAGAATGTATAATTGTGTCAAGTGTATAATATTTTGAAAGAAGTAAATGTAAGAAGTCAAAGAAATTGTAGAAACTGTATGAGGTCTATGGATGTTGAAGAGGCGAAATTTATGGTCGTAATAGGAAAGTCTGGCACTCTCTTCTTTCTGTGTACCCCGACAGGGAAATGGCATGATGGTATGTACATAATTGTTTAGTTGACTTTTGATTTTAATGTGAAGATCTGCAACGTGTTGGAATATCTGCATGTCACTTATATGGTTGAAATATCTGGATGTCACTTATATGGTAGGAATATCTGGATGTAATTTATAAGGTTGGAATATCTGGATGTTACCTATAAGGTTGGAATATCTGAATATCTGGATGTCACTTATATGGTTGGAATATCTGGATGTCATTTATTAAGTTGGAATATCTGGAAAATAGTGGAAATAGTGGAAACGTGGACGTTGAGAAGGAAGAAAACAATCATGATAGATGCCTTCGAGATGTAATGTTGAAGGTGGATGATCGCATCACATAAACCTCAAAGCTCACCAACGTCTCCATCATCCAATAATTGGAATTTATCGAAAGACTTTCAGTAACACAGAAAAATAATTATTTTTAGGGCATGTTGCTAAAGAGAATAATGAAAGTCTGAAGAAATTGGTTATCACAGGGACAGTTGAGGAAAAATAAACAAGAGGAAAATGTCTTATGAGATGGGTGGCAAAAAATCCTCTTAAATGCAGTCTTTCAAGAGGAAAACGTTGCATTGAACATGGTCTAGCACCGGGAGGGAAGGAGACAGGTGATACGCCAAGTTCAAGACATAGCAAAGGACCACAATGTTCAGCATTGATCAGACAATGAAAAATTACTCACTCATGGGAGACCCAACGAAGGATCAATCCAGCTTTTTCTTTCCAATAAGGTAATGGTGCGCCTTGAACATGAATGGTCTAGAACCGGGAGGGAAGGAGACAGGTGATACGCCAAGTTCAAGATATAGCAAAGGACCACAATGTTCAGCATTGAGTAGACAATGGGAAATTATTCACTCATGGGAGACCCAACGAAGGCTCAATCTAGCTTTTTATTTCCAATAAGGGAATTGGGCGCCTTGAACCTGAATGGTCTAGAACCGGGAGGGAAGGAGACAGGTGATACGCCAAGTTCAAGATATAGCAAAGGACCACAATGTTCAGCATTGAGCAGACAATGGGAAATTATTCACTTATGGGAGACCCAACGAAGGCTCAATCCCGCTTTTTCTTTCCATTAAGGGAATGGTGCGCCTTGAACCTGAATGTTCTAGAATCGGAAGGGAAGGAGACAGGTAATACGCCAAGTTCAAGACATAGCAAAGGACCACAATGTTCAGCATTGAGCAGACAATGAGAAATTACTCACTCATGGGATATCCAATGAAGGCTCAATCCAGCTTTTTCTTTCCAATAAGGGAATTGGGCGCCTTGAACCTGAATGGTCTAGAACTGGGAGGGAAGGAGACAGGTGATACGCCAAGTTCAAGATATAGCAAAGGACCACAATGTTCAGCATTGAGCAGACAATGGGAAATTATTCACCCATGGGAGACCCAACGAAGGCTCAATCTAGCTTTTTATTTCCAATAAGGGAATTGGGCGCCTTGAACCTGAATGGTCTAGAACCGGGAGGGAAGGAGACAGGTGATACGCCAAGTTCAAGATATAGCAAAGGACCACAATGTTCAGCATTGAGCAGACAATGGGAAATTATTCACTCATGGGAGACCCAACGAAGGCTCAATCCCGCTTTTTCTTTCCATTAAGGGAATGGTGCGCCTTGAACCTGAATGTTCTAGAATCGGAAGGAAAGGAGACAGGTAATACGCCAAGTTCAAGACATAGCAAAGGACCACAATGTTCAGCATTGAGCAGACAATGAGAAATTACTCACTCATGAGATATCCAATGAAGGCTCAATCCAGCTTTTTCTTTCCAATAAGGTAATGGTGCTCCTTGAACCCGAATGTTCTAGAACCGGGAGGGAAGAAGACAGGTGATATGTCAAGTTCAAGACATAGCAAAGAACCATAATTTTCAGCATTGAGCACATTATGACAAATTATTCACTCATGGGAGACCCAATAAAGGCTCAACCCGGTTTTTTCTTTTCAATAAGATAATGTTGCGCCTTGAACCGTCTCTGGTGGCGTTGATTACTGCACTTGATTCATGTATAGTTGGAGGCTTGTGAAATATCCCCTTTGTGAGTGCAGTGTTTTGCAGACAATGAGTACTGGTTCCCATATGATGGGGCTAAGTAATCAGCCCATTATTTTGTTATATGGAGATCTTATATGAGAAAGGAAATAGAACTGCTCGGTAAAAGGAATCTTCAAAACAATACTGATAGTGTATTGTTTTGAAGATAATACAATAAAAAAACGGAAAGAAGTATCGATTTATTTTTTCATGGTATATGTCCTCAGTGAGATACAGGCAAAAGCCTAATTTACTGGAGACACGACAAATGAAAGGCAACAAACCCAGATCCATTAAAACTGTGTGTCCAAATTAAATTACATGTTGTTTTTTCGCAAATTCTGTATATTTCTTGTTATGTGTAAAATAAATTTAAAAAAAAGTGTAATATTGTAAAATTTCTTGTTTCAGACCGCGCATGCTTCCAACTGTAGCATTTCTGACGACGAAGAGGTAAGGAAATCGTAATCTTGTGAATTTTTTGGAAATATTTTTTTTTTAAATATCAGTTGCAAGATCTTTAAATATCAGTTGCAAGATCTTTAAATATCAGTTGCAAGATATTTAAATATCAGTTGCAAGATATTTAAATATCAGTTGCAAGATCTTTAAATATCATATGCAAGATCTTTCGGAAAGTTGTTTGGTAAAGTTGGCTACGAAAGTATTGCATTTGAAATGTTTTGGTAATAAAGAAATAGTTTTAATGTGATAGAATATTAACTTAGAAATATTTATCCATTTGCAGGACCCTGAGGTGTGCTGTCCATTAGTCGAATTCAACAAAGCTTTAGACATCGCGTCCAACTCGTGCTACTCTAAAACGGATTCATTGGTAAACTTACATTATTTTTAAATCTACGAGTAGTTTTATTTATTTATTTTTTCATTTTTATTTCAATTATAATCCGGCGGGCTTATTGCCAGGCGGCAATCTCTTCCAGCCAACCAGACAAAAGTAAATATAGCAAGTTACATGATCGCAAAAAAAAACATTCAAAGGACTATCAATCTCCACTAAATCCATGAACACATACTTAAGCATATGCCCACAAACGCCACAAAGACGGACAATCACCCGAACATTCCTTTTTATATAAAGTAAGATATCATCAATCAAAAGGAAAGGAAGGGATGGTGGAGAGGATAGAAAAAAATCAGGAATGAAACACGTTATATTACTGACTAGAAGTTAAGAGTTTTTTTAGTCGCTTCTTAAAGCATGCCAACGACGGAGCGAGTCTAAAGAATTGACTGCAGATAATTTGGTAGCACCAGCAACATTCCCTCTAAGGTGTTACCTATGTGATATTTGATAGTTTATGATGGGTTCTCAGGTTCCTTTCTTTGAAATGTGTGCGGAACATAGAAACACCATATAGAGTCCACGCGCCGTAAGGAAAGAATAGTGTAGAAGGGTGACCATGATTTTTTATTTATTATATATTCAGATTATTTATATGTATGCATAATATGCATATTTGCACACTTCCGTCTCTTTTCTTTGCACATATGAGTTGATTGGCCGCACACACAATGAAAAAAATAGGGGGAACGTTGGTCACCAGCTTAATAAAATTAATTTAATCCGATTGTCACAGTAAAGTGTCTCGCCCCTTAGACATTGTATAGGAAAATGATCCTGATTTTATGTGAAAGTGTGCATTATAACAAAACATTTAAATGCTTTACCCTGTTACAGTGAGGTTTTACGTGAAAAGACAAAAAAAGTCAATTTTTCAAGAAATAATGTAATCCCTAGACATAGCATGTATTCACACTGAAATAATGTAATCCCTAGGCATGGCATGTATTCTAAGGATTACATTATTTCAGTGCGAATACATGACATGCCTAGGGATTACATTATTTAAGTGCGAATACATGACATGCCTAGGGATTACATAATTTCATTGCGAATACATGACATGCCTAGGGATCAAAACCAACATAACCTCACCTGAGGGGTGCGTTGGTTCGCTACGATATGTCATCTAGCTCGCAGCGTAGCTCTAAGCACCAAATGAGGTTTCTCCCTGTGTGGCTAAGGCCTTAGTCATAAAAGAGGAAGACCACGGAATATATAATTGTGTCAAGTGTATGATATTTTGAAAGTAAATGTAAGAAGTCAAAGAAATCTTAGAAACTGCATGATAAGGTCTATGGATGTTGAAAAGACGAAACATGTGGTCGTAATAGGAAAGTCTGACACTCTCTCCTTTCTATGTACCCCGACAGGGAAACGGCATGATGGTATGTACATAATTGTTGAGTTGACCTTGATTTTAATGTGAAGATCTGCAACGTGTTGAATATCTGCATGTCACTTATATGGTTCAAAAATCTGGATATCACTTATATGGTAGGATATCTGGATGTTATTTATAAGGTTGGAATATCTGGATGTTATTTATAAGGTTGGAATATCTAGATAATATTTATAAGGTTGGAACATCTGGATATCATTTATAAGGTTTGATTATCTAGATGTTATCTATAAGATTGGAATCTCTGGATATTATTTATAAGGTTAGAATATCTGGATATCATTTATAAGGTTTGAATATCTGAAAGTTATTATCAACGGCACGTTGAGATCAACTCAACTGCCTTTTGTTTTATTTTGAGGAACATATCCCTATCATTAAACGTGGTATTTAAAAATGTAACCTAAAGAATGAGATTAAATTATTTCAGTGCGAATACATGACATGCCTAGCGATCAAAACCAACATAACCTCACCTGAGGGGAAATGGAACAAAACAGTTCTCAAGGACCTGGTCCTCAGGGAGAAGAAGACTGGATGGAATAAAATTGTGGAAGACTCCGTCAATGTGTGCTTCGGTCAGGTCAACGGAACGGACGATTGCGAAGCCTTCCTTATCTACACATGCTACACACATAATTTGTATAAGGTATGTTTCGAATTATGCTTTGGATATGTAACAAAATTTATATTACAAGTTTACATGTTAAGGGTGGCCCAAATAAGACTGAAGGATGTAAAACACAAATAACCTTTTAATTCCTGTGCTAAAAAAGTCCGCCTATTCCGGTCCTGTGTATTCAATACACATCAATACACATGTAAAAATGAGCGATTTAAAACCGAAAAAATAATAATATTCATAGCCAATCGCTTAAATTAATTAAATTTGAAGTCAAAAGTGATAATAATTGAAATTTAATTGCTGAAAACATGAAAAAAACATCGGCCGAGATTCACAAAACGGGCGAAGAGACCACCTCAAATGGATGCCCCTGAGCTACTTAAACTGAGACGGACTAACACTGTGTATGTTATACCTTGAAGGAAGAAACACAATTGCGAACTGAGATTCTATTTCTTGCGTTCCCATATACCGAAGAAGAGTGAGAGTGAAACGTAAAGAGCGTCGCTTCCTCACCCATAGCTGTTTTTTAGGATGAATATACCTACGTAACACACTGGCACACGTTTGATTGTATTGGTGAATTTATTCCCGATTTTCACAAAATATCTCTGATGTGGCCGATAAGTGCAAATTATTATTAATATTATTTTTTTCATTCAATGCGTAGATGTATTACGGAGGAATACCTAAAATCTGAGCCCAGTAATTATTATATTTATAGAGATATTAAAGTGTTTAGAAGCAATGTGTACTAGTTACACATCACAGGGAAGGAAGGGTTAATGATTTTAAAAAATGTGATTTACATAGATATTCAGAGGTATGAAATACCGTATCTTTCAAATGCCTTCCATTTACTTGCTGACAAATTCGTATTGGCCCTTTTCAGAACATTTTACTTTATTCACTTTTATTTTATTTTTATCAACGGTACAATGTACGTTACAATTTTTTTATCAACGGTACAATGTACGTTACAAATTTTTTATCAACGGTATAATGTACGTTACAAAATTATTTTAAAATAATACTGTTTGCTTCATTTATAATATTGACAAAACATAAAACAGTTTATAATAGTTCGAAAAAACCATAGAGATTAAAGAAGGTATACACCAACAGAAAACTTAACATGAATTTTATTTGCAGAACTGTCCGGTAGCTGAATGGAAAAACACAACAGGCTGCCAGTTGGCCAGGAATCGTTTGCAGAACTGCGATTTTGATTATGAAGAAGAGGAGGAGGAATAGTTTTTCTTTTTATTGAATAAACGAAAATTAATTTGAAAGGAAATTATTTACCTGGCAACACCTCCTTTTGATTGAGTTTATACACAAAACGATCAATCGATCAATAACCGTTTAGATTTTTTACTATTTGAGAATTCCGCATGGTGTACACAGCATTCAATTACGAGTATATATATACTCGTATATACATAAAATGTATTTCCCTCTAATTTATTCTGAAATGGCTAATCATTATCACCGTGAAAACCAAACATTTTCTATCAATTATGCCGAATTCTTACATATCAGTAGTAACGGAAATAAATTGGACAGATTAGAGGCCCTAGAAATGTCTAAGTCAGTGCATGAAGCTGAACATCTGGCAAACACATATATCCCAAGAACATCTCAAAGGTTGTCCCATGCCTACCCCAACCCCCTGTCCCAAACTCGAATGTTTACCGTTAGAAGCGTGTATCTCGGTACCAGTTCGAACAGAATTCAGTCTTGTTTCTGCTCCCCTGATAAGGTGAAAGCTTGAAACCGGTAGGGTTATACAGTTACAAAAAGTGGAATAAACAGTGTTTGAT
The DNA here is from genome assembly GCA_949825065.1 of Odontocerum albicorne. Taxonomy (NCBI): domain Eukaryota; kingdom Metazoa; phylum Arthropoda; class Insecta; order Trichoptera; family Odontoceridae; genus Odontocerum; species Odontocerum albicorne. Next base: position 43,135,544 of record OX463851.1, read on the forward strand.
AAAACAAATTACAGTGTCTTTAAACCTCCACAATGGTATGCTTGAACTATAAATAATATACATAGATATCAGTTATTAAGTATTTTTCTAAATTACCGGTTTCAAGGCTTTCATCTCATCTTCAGGGGAGCACAAACATGACTCCCCTGAAGATGATGGTAGGGTTATACCGTTACAAAAAAAAGGAATAAACAGTGTTTGATGAAACAAATTGCAATGATATCCATGTATTTCTTCTTTAAGATACAGCGCCAATCCTTTATACGAGTTTATGTTTGTCAATCTTAAAAAGGTTTTTGTATTAGTATTGTCTTGTACTGGTCTTTAGAAATAAAGGTTCATTCGAATTGAGTGGTTTTTCAATTAAATTTTTTTTTAATTCTTGAATAAAACACACAATTTGCTTTGATTTCAAAAAACTTTTTATTGATCATTGAAGTATAATATATGAAATTTCAACACAATCAACAATATTCGCCAAATGTCCACCTCTTGCAGCTCCACAGATGTCCACTCTTTCGTCAAAATTTTCGATGACATTTTGGCATAATTGCGGTTTTAACTCACCAATAACACGAATAATTTCATCCTTCAGCTCAGGAATTGATTGGAGGTAATTTTTATGGACCTGGCTTTTCACGTAACACCAGAAAAAATATTCCAACAGTGTCAGATCACATGATATTGGTGGTCAATTAACATCACCGTTTCCGGAGATTACAAAACATAAAATAATTCAACAATTTGAACGCGTTATTGTATTGTATACCCCTCCATTTTTATAAACCTCATACATTACACTTCTCAAATGTTACAAGATGCAGGCAAGTTCGCGACGCCATCTGTGTTTTAACTAATAATTTAAAAAACCGCTCAATTTGAAAGACCCATTATAACATCGCCTCCTCAATTTTCTCTTCGCGAAAACACCCATACAACCCTCAAAGGTATCGACTTGAACTGTTGTTAAAAATTGGAATAATTAAAATGAAATTATTTTATTATTTTTCACAAATTATATAAACCCCGTTTGTTATCCAAACAATAATTTTTTTATTAATTATTAGAATTGAAATCTTTCCGTAAAAATACCTGACTTTTGTGGTGGTGGTCGATGGTCCATAGTAAAGTAATATGACACCGGTCTGATAAAGGCACTGCTCTTATAATAAACCGGTATCATTCCGCTTGAAGACAGTCTCGGGACAGGGTGTAGAAACAGGTGAAGCGACGATTAATACACATATAATTAGTGGAATAACTCATTTATTATTTAATATTCAAACATCAGGTATTTTACGACTAGAGTGTTTTGTAAGGCTGGAATAGTGTCTAGGTTTTTTAATTTTTTTCTGATAGCTTTCAGGCGAGACTTATAGAATGCATCTCTACAGAAGATCTGGTGAAAATCTTACAATATTGCAAGCCTTAGAGCTAAAATCGGAACATGGCAAATATTAACGGAACATGACAGCTTTGAAAGTGAATACAATATCTTAAAGGCTCCATTTTTCATGTTTCTAACTTCTGAAAAAATAAACGAAAATGTGCTCCTTGCTTCAATTTCTTCATCTTCTTCATCTTGGTTTAGGTCATATGACCTGTTTGTGATAGTGGGCTGTCCTGGGATGATGACGTTCAGCTATCCTTCCACCTTTTCGGGGCCTTCCTGCTAATCTCTTGCTTCTAGGGTTTTCAGTCTTAGCAATTCTTGCCAGTTATATATCCTCCATGCGGTCCACATGATCCCTCCAGAAGCGCCTTCTGCTTCTTCCCCACCTCACTATGTCTCACTAACACCACAGACAAACCTTATCGTCTCATTTCTGATCCGATCTCTAAGAGTTCTGTCTGCGATGGAGCGTAGGGTTCTCATTTCTGCCACTCTGAGAAGGTTTTTGGTCCTGTTGGTATCGACTCTCACTTCTATCCCATATGTCATGATGGGGCGGACGCATGTCTTATACCATATATCCTGGTCTTACTTTCGGTTAGCACGTGTTTGTTTCTCCATATAGTGTCCCGCAGGCAGCCAGCCAAAGCTGTCGCTTTATTAGTTTGTGCTCGTACTTTACTATATAGGTCACTGTTGCTGGAGATCTCTACACCTAGGTGAGTGAATCGCATGACTTGCTCGATGGGTACATTATCGATGATCAGTTTGCATCTGAGTCGCTCTTTTGATATTGTTAAGCACTTTGTTTTATTGACAGAAATCGTCATATTGTATTTCTTAGAAGCAAGGTAAAATTTGTACAGTATTCTCTGAAGATCATTCAATTTCTTGAGATCCAAAATATCATATTATTTGATACCGATATATTTTAAGGCTTTTGCGGTTCTTCGTACCAGCTGTATTGAATCTTTCACAACGTTATACCACATGGTTTGACTTATGATACCAACATTACAGTTTTCATCTTCAGGGCTTATTTGTTATTAACTTTGCCACAAATAGATGTCTGCCGGATACCACTTAACCTATAAGCAGTCTCAACTGTAACGTGAGTCCATGGGTCCGTCCCATCATAAGGGAACAAGCGCACGGCTTCCACAAAGGGTAAAGTTATTGTTCTGTTTCATATTGTTGTCACTTCGATGGTGAGTCAAAAGAAAGAGTTTATACAACTGACACCGTTGCCTGGCCTCGTAGTCAAGAATTCCTTCGCAATTCTAACGTCAATTCAGTTGGAAAGCGAAATTGTGCGGTGGAGTTTTTGAAGTGAAACTTTCTATAGGCGCAGAAGGGCAAATTGGACTGAACGTCACGAAATGTGAAACGCTTCATCTATTTGAGTGAAGGAATGAAATTAATTGAAATGAAATGAAATGAAATTAAATTAAATTAAATTAAATGAAATTAAATGAAATGAAATGAAATTAAATTAAATTAAATTAAATTAAATTAAATTAAATTAAATTAAATTAAATTAAATTAAATTAAATTAAATTAAATTAAATTAAATTAAATTAAATTAAATTAAATTAAATTAAATTAAATTAAATTAAATAAAATAAAATAAAATAAAATAAAATAAAATAAAATAAAATAAAATAAAATAAAATAAATTAAATTAAATTAAATTAAATTAAATTAAATTAAATTAAATTAAATTAAGTTAAATTAAATTAAATTAAATTAAATTAAATTAAATTAAATTAAATTAAATTAAATTAAATTAAATTAAATTAAATTAAATTAAATTAAATTAAATTAAATTAAATTAAATCAAATCAAATTAAATTAAATTAAATTAAATTAAATTAAATTAAATTAAACTAAATTTAATTAAATTATATTAAATAAAATAAAAATTTAATAAAAATTAAATTTAATAAAATTATTAAATTAAATAAATAATTAAATAAAGACCGTCAATGGTGCCAAGGAAGACCTAGAAAAATATATGAGAGTCTCATACGAGATTAAAAAACATGAAATTAATAAAGTTCGATCTCACCATTACTCTCGCTGTTATGGGGACAAAATATATCCTCATCTAGCGCGATCTACACGATCTAGAAAATCGAAATTTCCTTTCTTTTTCATGAGCGCGACGTCATGCAGTGATGAAGAAACGACTGGCCAAAGGGACGACTCCTTCTCCGATGGCGACACACCTGAGTGGGGAAAAAATAGTAGTTAAGACGGACTTAAGGTCCGGGGAAATGACTCGTAGCGCAATTTTTTTTCTTATTAAGTGGCTTAAGGCCTGAATTTCAAATAACCCAGCAAGTTTCCAGTACTTAAACAAAAAAAAAATCAAATACAACAAAACTATCAATTGACGCCACTAAATCGGAATAGCCAATCGGTCCGAAGATGAACCGATGAAAGGCTGAGTGGATAGCCCTTTGTAAATTATCAACTTGATTATTATCTTCTTCTTCCTCTTGGTCTATGTCGTATGACCTGTTTGTGACGGTGGGCTGTCCTGGGATGATGACGTCCAGCTGTCCTTCCATCTTTTTGGCGGCCTTCCTGGCAATCTCCTGCTGTTCGGGTTTTCAGTCTTAGAGATTCTTGTTAGTCTTATATCCTCTATGCGGACCACATGATCCCTCCAGAAGTGCCTTCTGTTTCTTCCCCACCTCACTATGTCTTCAACACCACAGACAGACCTTATCGTCTGATTATTATCGCAATACCATAATATGTTATCTGCAAATTGATCCGGATGGTCATAAAATTATAACGAAGTGAAGGGACAAGAAGCTAAAAAGTTTGCCATTAAAGTTTCCATGATCAGAGAGAAATACACCCACGGGGAGTCGAGGCGCGCCTTGATGCAAGGAAAAAAATATATGCCAATCTTCCCTCGGGGGATGACGACCATCGATGTTGTCAAATTAACAACTGGGTTTTTAGACAGCTTTGAGAATCGAGCGAGGTAACATTCCTGTCAAAGGATCTAAACTTATCCTCGCGGGTTGACCTTTACCAAGAAGAATAATCCAGATCTAACGGAGTAAATTCTGCTAATACCGAGAGTACTTCCGCTAAGGATGTCCTGAAAGCTTAAGCTATTGCCAACAGCACCCACCGTTCACCTCCGATCAGAATTATTTTGGCAACTGAGAGACAAGTTTTAGATAAACTTATAACAAGTTTTCGAATAAAAATAATCGCAGAGCGACACACGACTCCAATGAAGCAAACCCTACTAAGACTTTCACTGAGTATATCTTACAAGCCTTGGTGATAGAAATCAGCGTCCACCGTTGACCACCATTCAGCATCTTTGAGGCAACTGAGACTACTTCTTCTTAAACTTTCTACAGACTCAAGAGTCTGTTACTGCAGGATTGTCCTCCTGTGATGCTGAGCTCCAGCTATCTCTCCATCGTTTCGGGGGTCTCCCTGGTGGACGCCGTCCATCCGGCACCCCATGCAGAGCTATGTATGGAATTCTTGTGGAATTCATTCTCTGTACATGTTGGTACCAGTATCGTCGACACTGTCGTCCCCATCTGACCACATCCTGGACCTCTCGGATTGTGGTGTTCCTTACACAATCACGCAAAGTCTTCCCAGCAATAGCACGTAACTTAGAGTACTTATTATAGTAGATAAAATTATTACAAGAAATCAAGTTATCGAATAAAAAACTCATATCATATAGATATGAAACGCGTGTTAAATTACCGTAAACTCGTTCACAGAAAATGTATTTATTGCGGGACTAAAAAAACATTTTTAATTTGAAGCGTTAACCTGTTCGTTATTTATTATCTGATGGCACTGTAGCGTATCATAACTAAATAATATATAAATGTATGCCGAGGCATAATATTTTTATGATTACTGTTATAGTCATTATCCTGCTAACACCATGTTAACGTATTATATTGTGGCCGTTATAACTCTCATGGTTCGTATTGCATTTCAATATTTTTTATAATATCGTCGTGAACATTGGAAAACTGTGATAAACTTTTGTCTTACATTATTTATAAGATACACGAGAATCTTAGAAAACACTTCGATCGACGATATTTCTGACAAAATAAACACTGTATTTATTGAGGCGATTCTTTAAAATTACCGAAGATTTTTTAAATTCTATTGTAATTTTGTGTTACATGGGTTATTTGAGTTAGCACTTTGAGTGATAATATTTTTAATAAAAAATATTGTTTTTATTGAGGCAATTCCTCAAAATTACCGAAGATTTCTTAAATGCTATTGTAATTTTGTGTTACATGGGTTATTTGAGTTTGCACTTTGAGTGATAATACTTTTAATAAAAAATAATGTTTTTATTGAGGCCATTCTTTAAAATATCTAAAAATGCTTCAATGCTTTTGTGTTACATGTGTAATGTAAGTTAGCACTTTGAGTGATAATATTTCTAATCAAAAATAGTGTTTTTATTGAGGCAATTCTTTAAAATTACCGAAGATTTTTTAAATCCTATTGTAATTTTGTGTTACATGGGTTATTTGAGTTAGCACATTGAGTGATAATACTTTTAATAAAAAATAATGTTTTTATTCAGGCAATTCTTTAAAATTTCTAAAAATGCTTGAATGCTTTTGTGTTACATGTGTAATGTACTCGTAAGTTAGCACTTTGAGTGATAATATTTATAATGAAAAATAATGTTTTATTGAGATAGTTCTTTAAAAGTACCGAAGATTTTCAATGCTATTGTAATTTTGTGTTACATGGGTTATTTAAGTTAGCACTTTGAGTGATAATACTCGTATTTCTAATCAACAATAGTGTTTTTATTGAGGCAATTCTTTAAAATTTCTAAAAATACTTCAATGCTTTTGTGTTACATATGTAATGTAAGTAAGCACTTTGAGTGATAATATTTCTGATCAAAAATTGGGTTTTTATTAAGGCAATTCTTTAAAATTACTAAAAATGTTTCAAATACTTTTGTGTTACATGTGTAAGGCAAGTTAGCACTTTGAGTGATAATATTTCTGATCAAAAATTGTGATTTATTGAGGCAATTCTTTAAAATTTCTACAAATGCTTCAATGCTTTTGTGTTACATGTGTAATGTAAGTTAGCACTTTGAGTGATAATATTTCTAATCAAAAATAATGTTTTTATTGAGGCAATTCTTTAAAATTACCGAAGATTTTTCATATGCAATTGTAATTGTGCTTAACATGAATTATTTTAGTTAGCACTTTGAGTGATAATATTCCTTATAAAAAATAGTGTTACTATGTATGTAATTTTTTTTAATTACCGAATATTTTATAAATGCCATTGTAATTTCGAGTCACGTGAGATATTTTAGTTAGCACTTTAAGTGACGATATTTTAGTAAGCACTTTGATTGACGATATTTTAGTAAGCACTTTGAGTGACGATATTTTAGTGATGACTATTTTTATATGATTCACTATATTTTTTTTTTTCAGACAGTGCATGCCAAGAACTGCACTTACGAAGAGGTGAGTTCATTTGTTCATTTTTCTTCATAAGAAGTTAGTACATACATTCATACATACCATCACGCTGTTTCTCTGGTGAGGTATGCAGATAGGAGAGAGCAACATATTTTTAGATCTCGACACACATTCTACATCCATACACTGTCTTATATAAATCTTACGTTTTCTCTAACTTATTACGTTTCTTTCAAAATATTATTAACATTTGCAGTGTACACGTGTTTTTAGTATTTCTTCATAAATCCTTACAATTTTTTCATCTTCCTCAACACACCACCCTTAAATATACATTCATCTATAAATTTCATTCCGTATTCTGTCATTCATTGTCACCACGTATACTTGTATGTTTCCTTCTTTCATTGTCACCACGTATACTTGTATGTTTCCTTCTTTCATTGTCACCACGTATACTTGTATGTTTCCTTCTTTCATTGTCACCACGTATACTTGTATGTTTCCTTCTTTCATTGTCACCACGTATACTTGTATGTTTCCTTCATTCATTGTCACCACGTATACTTGTATGTTTCCTTCTTTCATTGTCACCACGTATACTTGTATGTTTCCTTCTTTCATTGTCACCACGTATACTTGTATGTTTCCTTCTTTCAAAATACGATTCACTTGATCCAACTACACTTTCCAAAGTCTTCCTCTTCCACGTCTTCTACTAACACGTTCACTTTATATAGTTCGGAAAATCTAGGATGAGTCCTGTGACAGCTCACAAATTTGCCCCAATGCAACCTTGTAACGATGTTCAGTAATCTTAATTATTTTATCAACTTTAATATAAGCCTCAATTCTAATAAATAGCAAGTTATTTAGGTAAATACATTACATTAGTTTGTATTGGGGCAAATTTTTGAGCTGTCACAGGACTCATCCTAGAATTTCCGAACTATAGTATGTTTATTTTGGTTGTCTTCTTTAAATGCATTTGTTCTTCATGTCCAAACAATCACAGAGTGCACTCTTAGATCTTAATTCACATTCATCACTAATCACTTCATTTCGTATACTCTAATACATTGTCACCCCATGTATTCTTTTCAATGCATGAGTTTCACTTCCATACATCAAAGATGCCACCAAAACACTATTGTGGACTATCATGTTAACATATTTGATACTGTCCAGATCGAGTACATATATTTTAGTGCCCCCTTGTTTTTGTTTCATATAGCTGCACGCCGCGCCGGTTCATTCAATAAGACTAAGGCCACACTAAAGTGATTCGCTAGGTGCTACGTGACTAATACATTAGGTGACTTCAGTAGCTTGGTCACACCAAAGTGCTTCGTACAAATTCATTTGACATTTGGGAGCGGTTGAATCAACAAGCAATACCACTCTCAAAACTAACAAATTTCATTACAACTTACCTTATCTTTATTTACTTCCTGTGCAACTTCATTCCAAAGTGATTTTATTACAGGTACATTTTTGTATAATTTGCTCGATGGGTTCCACAAAAGCTCCCTTTTATACACAGCTGTTATTAAAACTTCCTCCATCTTGTAAAATCACTTGGTGACACAATAAAATTAACCAACATGTCTGTTCGCTAGGAGACTCATTAGATGACTAATTGGCATGTAGCGTGGCGCGAATCGTGCCGTGTGACCGATGGTATGCGGTCCGTTGGTGTGCTAGGATATGTCGTCTAGCTCGCAGCGTAGCTCTAAGCACCAAGCGAGGCTCCTACCTGTCTGGCCGAGGCCTAAGTCTTTAGTTTACATTTATGCCTGATCACTTTGGTTCCGTATTCTGTCATACATTGTTACCCTATATATATAATTATCAGTTCATGCATTTTCTTGTTCCTTTCAGTCTTTTTCCACGTTCCACTTCCATAACTCAATTAATGACTAAATAAAATTTAACATTAACACATAAGCAGTGTAAAATAATAGAAACAAACATGTATAAGACAAACCAGACAACAAGGCAAACCTATACAATCGAATCAATTCATCTCAACAAGTTATACGAAAATCCATACCATGTCCATATTCTATATTCTAAACGGTGCAGACTTATTATGCGAGAATTGTACAAATAGTTGTACAAGAATGAATAAAAAAAGAATAACAAAACAAGTAAGCAATGCAAATGTGGGTTGAAGTTGTTGGGGAATATAAAGGAAAGTATGGTTGGATTAAGTATATGATATTTTGAAAGAAAAAAATGTAAGGGTGATTAGGGATGAATGTGAACTTAAGGCTGATGTATTGAGTAAGATGAAGAAGGATACGATGATGTAGTTTTGTCACGTGGAATAAAGGAATAAAGTATACTGCAAATGTGAGTGGAAGGCAAACAATGGAAATTACAATTGGATCAAGTAAATTATATTTTGAAAGAAGGAAATTTAAGAAGTCAGGCAACTCGTAAGAGTTATTTGAGAAGGTTTATAAATGTGGAAGAGGGTTTAGGGACTTGTGTTTCGCATAGAAGGATTAAGGTTTGTTTGAATAAAAGTCGTCGAGATCGGAATAAGTAAAGAGAAAGTTTATTGTGAGCGTCTGTATTTATAATGTATAGAACGGCGCAGAACTTGTCTCGCTTCCGCTGGACACATGTTTGTTGTTGCATGTTCTATATACATTTCATATTACGGTCTGCAGAGAGGCAAGAGATATGTCGGTGTCTCGCTCTTCGCTGCTAGTGAGTTCAATGACCGAGCGGGCGACCTTCGCCCGGCGCCGTCTCGGCGGGCAAGGGTCGCTTTAGCGGGTTCAGTGACCGCACGCACGGTCACTACAAGGGGAAATATGTACTCGTATGTCATGATACAGAAAATTTGATGTCTGTTGTTTCTGTCTACCCAAAATGCGGTGGTCTGTCGTCTATCCAAAAAACGTACGAGTATCAGCGGCTAGACGTGTGAGAAACAGTCAGCTCACTGCAAACATGTGTCACCATGGCTAGGCGGCTTAGCAGGGTTCACATGTCTGTGACATTTGCGGAAGGGAGTATGCATCTGGGATCGGGCTGTTTTCTCACAGAAGATCACATGATCGACGTGGATAAACGGTTCGAGATCAACGTTGGAGTGGCGAGAGGATCCTCGACTGCGAAGCCCGGCAACGACGATGACCCAAAATGAAAACGGCGTGATGTTATGTTACATACATACGAGGGTGTTGCCAAAAGTACCCGACCTGACGTATAGATAGCGAATGTTGCTTTAAATTACTATGGTACAACGTACTAAACTTATAAAGCTTAAGTTTCCAGTTTTAAGACGCTACGTTGTTTATTATTTGTTTGGCAGCCATCAATAGTGAACGCTCTCAGGGAATTTGTAAACATGGAAAAAAATGGTCATCGTTATGTGATACAATACTTTCATTTGAAAAGTCTAAGTCCAACCAATATCAAAGCCGAGCTAGATTCTACTCTGGGGGAGTCTGCTCCTTCGTTTACAACAGTAAAATATTGGGTGGCAGAGTTTAAACAATAATGAGGTGGAATCTGCGGTTGATGGCTATTTTGAGGCGCTCGACGGTTCTCACTATAAACAGAGTATCGAAGCTATTGAACATCGCTGGGAAAAGTGTGTCGAGCTGAAAGGAGACTATGTTGAGAAATGAAAATATTTTTTCCCATTTTTTTTGTGTTTTCTTTGTTAGGTCGGGTACTTTTAGGACTACCCTCGTATGTACTTGTTTGTCTTCTAATAAATAATCCGTTGGTTTTTAGGCACCCGCAGATTGTTGCAATTCAATGACACTTCGGCCAGAGATTGGGACGTACGCCAAACACTGTGACACTAAAACAAATGATGAGGTAAGTCATTCATTCAACATTCCTGTGACCTGGAAAACACTACGTTAAATCTTTTGCTCGTTGCTGGTCCGGTGACTTGAGGTTTCCTGCATCTTCGTGTTAGAAATATGGGTGCAGCTTAAGAAAGCATTTGAAGATAATCCTTTTCAAATTATCAAAATTCATGGTTGTATATCATAGTTTCCCAAACTTTTTCGCCCCGTAGACCACTTGCCGATTTTTTTGTTTTCCGTAGACCCCCTGCCTGCCTAATATTGAATTTACCTAAACTTATTAACTTCAAATGTATTTTTGACAGCTGACCCAGTACTGTTCACCTTGATAAGGTTTTGTAGAGTGGACAATTGTAAAAACAGAAAAACATGTACAATTTTTATTTAGAGTTTTATTGAAAAGACACAAAATGCAAGTAACTATTTGGTTTGGAACGAAACAAATCAAAACCCAGTAAAATTCTTACATAAAATTAATACACAAATAATACTGTTAATGAGAGGGATGAACCTGATGCTCTGATAGCAATGGTTCAATATTTGACTTCAAATTAGTAAGAAATAGTCTTAAATCTCCACGTTCAAAGATTTGCATTCGATTTCTTCATATAAGTATTTTCTATGTCTAATATAAGTATTATGTACACACAATATGTGTTAGGTTAACACATGGAATTGTAACACATATAATTAGTATGAGATGGATGAAGTTTAAATCAATGACGGGAGTTTTATGTGTTCAGAATATGCCAGTAAAGTTAAAAGGAAAAGTATACCAAACGATTATTAGACCCGCACTCCTCTATGACTCCGAATGCTGGACGATGTATAACTCTTACTCTAGGCAACTAGAAACTGCTGAAATGCGCATGTTGAGATGGTCAGCTGGTATGTCCCTAAGAGACAAAATAAAAAGCTCACGCATTCGTGGAAGCCTAGGTGTTACAGACATCAACAGCAAGATGGAGGAGAGGCGATTGAGATGGTATGGGCACGTTGGACGCAGAGCACCCGACCACATTGTGAACTAGGCAATCTCCATGGATCTTTCTCGAATAGCAACCAGAGGAATACCAAAGAATTCATGGGTGGTGCAAAAGGACAACCTGATGCAGAGGCACGGCCTGTGGGACGTAGTCCGGGACAGAAGAGCATACAACCTGAGGACGAGGTGAGCTGACCCCAACAGTCTTCGCAGACAGTGAGTTGGGATGGAGCCAGGGAGAAGAAGAAGAATGTGTTAGGTGTAATTAGACATTAACGGAACGCCTAACATAAATAATGATGATCTGCTTAAATAGGATCCGCTCACGTGGACCCCCATTTACATATCGTGCACTCCCATTTTTTTTTCTCGCTGACATAGACCCCCTGCAAGTCGGAATCGACCCTTGGGGGCCCATATACTCGTAGACTACTTAAGCAATCTTTGTTTTATATGAACACTACACACATGCTATCACATATTTTATATGAACACTGCACACATGCTATTAAAGAATCTTTGTTTTATATGAACACTGCACACATGCTATTAAGGAATCTTTGTTTTATATGAACACTACACACATGCTATCACATATCACATATTTTATATGAACACTGCACACGTGTTATTGAGGAATCTTTGTTTTATTTGAACACTGCACACATGCTATTAAGGAATCTTTGTTTTATATGAACACTACACACATACTATCACATATCGGAAGGTTTATTTCAGTTCATCTTCCTTGGTTAGTTTTTCTTCGGTTCTTAAATTGACTATCGTATCAAGAATTGTGGATTTGAATTTTATTTATAAGATTTTTTATTCTTTATTCCATTGTCCTTTTTTCTTTACATTTACATTGATGCTGTGGAAACCTCTCCAACTTTTCCAGGTATCTGTAAATATATTAAGGTATCGATGTGTATTTTTTTTTGTAACGGAGTGGATAGCACAAGATACATCAAATTTCAAAATTCCACTATTTAACTGATTTAAATTCAACACAATTAATTGAAAATTAAAATAAACACAATAAACAAAAAATAATTGGTACAAAGAAAAAATAAATGCGACACTCGAGGGAACAATGAAATGCTTGAACGAGCTGAAAGGCTTTGACAATATTTTGATAATATTTATAATTTTTTTATTATAAAACAATACGAATATTATTCTAATATTTATTACAGTGTGAGTTCATGACGTGTATAGCAAAGAAGATGTCCGTAATGACAGCGGATGGCAAATGGGATTTAGAGAAGACAAAGGACTTTATAATAAAGGGGAAGACACCAGTATGGAATCCGATAATCGACAAAGTCCTCAAGATATGCACCATGCACATGAAAGGGGCAGAATGTGTACCTGAACTGTTCTTCGAGTGCGTACCGTATACCTTATACAAGGTAAGTCATTTCCCTTCAAACCGTATACCTTATACAAGGTAAGTTATTTCCCTTCAAACCTGTACCTACATTATACACGGTAAGTTATTTCCCTTCAAACCGTATACCTTATACAAGGTAAGTTATTTCCCTTCAAACCTGTACCTACATTATACACGGTAAGTTATTTCCCTTCAAACCGTTTACCTTATACAAGGTAAGTTATTTCCCTTCAAACCTGTACCTACCTTATACACGGTAAGTTATTTCCCTTCAAACCGTATACCTTATAAAAGGTAAGTTATTTCACTTCAAACTGTATACCTTATACAAGGTGAGTTATTTCCCTTCAAACATGTGCCTAACTTATACACGGTAAGTTATTTCCCTTCAAACCGTATACTATACCTTATACAAGGTAAGTTATTTCCCTTCAAACTGTAAACCTTATACAAGTTTAGTTATTTCCCTTCAAATCGTATACCTAATACAAGGTAAGTTATTTCCACTCAAACCGTATACCTTTTACAAGGTAAGTTATTTCCCTTCAAACATGTGCCTACCTTATACACGGTAAGTAATTTCCCTTCAAACCGTATACCTTATACAAGGTAAGTTATTTCACTTCAAACTGTAAACCTTAAACAAGGTAAGTTATTTCCCTTCAAACCGTACAACGTGCGAGTATACAAGGTAAGTTATTACCCTTCAAACCGTACAACTTACGAGTATACAAGGTAAGTTATTTCCCTTCAAAGCTGTACCTACATTATACACGGTAAGTTATTTCCCTTCAAACCGTTTACATACAAGGTAAGTTATTTCCCTCCAAACCGTATACCTTATGCAAGGTAAGTTATTTCCCTTCAAACCTTCATTGTTTGACTTCATTAGCTCATCCAGTTATTACAGAACTTTATCATCTGTAGTGATACAAACGCGTACATACCATCAAACTGGAGTAGGCAGAGAAGAACAGAGCGACAGATTTTCTTATCGCGACAGACTTTTTTGCCTCTTCCACATTCACATACGATTTGTCAAACAGTTCTCACGATTTCTCTTACATATTAAAACATGCGTGTCGAAGATTTATTTTCAACCTACGAAAGTATGATCATAATATATTGTAACTTCATACCAGAAGGCATTGAACAGGTTGAACGTCAGAAATAGACGCCAAATTCACATACTGTCTCTATTGTGTGATATCCTCAACTGTCCCGCCGCCCCCTCTTATCTCGCTGAAAATCACGGTTCAAGTTTAATTGACCGATTATAGTTGATCAACAAAAGTTTAATACAGGCCCATTCTCACGGTCCAAGTTTAGTTGACCGATTAAAGTTGATCAACGAAAGTGGAATACGATTTGAATCAGTTTTTATTCACACGTTTCAATACAAACTGATTCAATAAACTGTTTCAATTTAATTCTGTTAAAAATGGCGTCGAAAGCATTTTCTCTTGCATCTTTATTTTTATACTTATCGAGTTGAAAGCGAACTTAACAATCAACTTAAATTCACATGTACACACGTTTCAAGACAGGTTTCAACTTGAAAACAAATGGCGGATGACTCATAACTTGAACGATAAAGTTTGACTGGGTCAATTTTTTCTTGATCAACTAAAAAGTTGATCAACTCTATTGAAACAAAGGTTCTCACTACAGATTTCATTCAACTTTTGTTGATCAACTTTAATCGGTAGACTAAACTTGAACCGTGAGAACGGGCCTTGAATCAGTTTCTATTGAAACGTGTGAACAAAAACTGATTCAAGTCTTGTTCAACTTTTGTTGATCAACTTTAAACGGTCAACTAAACTTGAACCGTGAGAACGGGCCTTGAATCAGTTTCTATTGAAACGTGTAAACAAAAACTGATTTAAGTCATGTTCAACTTTTGTTGATCAACTTTAATCGTTCAACTAAACTTGAGCCGTGAGAACGGGCCTTGAATCAGTTTCTATTGAAACGTGTGAACAAAAACTGATTCAAGTCGTGTTCAACTTTTGTTGATCAACTTTAATTGGTCAACTAAACTTGAACCGTGAGAACGGGCCTTGAATCAGTTTCTATTAGAATGTGTGAACAAAAACTGTTTTAAGTCGTGTTCAACTTTTGTTGATCAACTTTAATCGGTCAACTAAACTTGAACCGTGAGAACGGGCCTTTAGCAATTTCAACACATATTAAATTTCACAAGTTGATACAGGGTTCCTTAATTCTTGAGGTTAATTGTAGTCGTTATAAGTTATATTATTTTAATACAAGCCCAAATGTAAATATTACTTGAATTCGATATATACTGTTTACTCTTTTTCTGTTTTTAGAACTGCCCGTCATCTGATTGGACAAAATCTCCAGAGTGTTCAAAATTAAAGATACAAATGGAAGATTGTGAATTCAATGACTTCTTGAGGCAATGAAGTAATAAAATATTTTTTAAAAAAACGTATTAAGCACTTGTAAAGGGTCTTTCAATTTCAGCGGTTTTTTTAATTAAATTTTTTTAAATTCTTGAATAAAACGCATAATTTGCTTTGATTTCAAAAAACTTTTTATTGGTCGTTGAAGTATAATGTATGACATTTAAACACAATAAACAATTTCTGCCAAATGTCCACCTTTTACAGCTCCATAGATGTCCACTATTTTGTCAAAATTTTTGATGAAATTTTGGCATAATTGCGGTTCTAACTCACCAATAACGCGAATAATTTCGTCCTTCAGCTCAGGAAGTGATCGGGGGTCATTCTTATATACCTGGCTTTTCACGTAACCCCAGAGAAAATAGTCCGACGGTGTCAGATCACATGATCTTGGTGGCCAATTAACATCACCTTTTCCGGAGATTACAATACATAAAATAATTCAACAATTTGAACGCGTTGTCGTATTGTATACGACTCCATTTTTATAAATGCCATACATTACACTTCTCAAATGTCACAAGACCCAGGCAAATTCGCGACGTCATCTGTGATTTATCCAAGAATTAAAAAAACCGTTCAATTTGAAAGACCTGTTATATTGGTATTTCTATTTGACATCATTAAAGCTAATCTATGAGTTAAATAATATTTTTTTAAATTATAATGTAAAAATAAAATATTAAATAATTGATAGCTTATCATATAAACAATCACGCTTTTTCCCTGTAGGGGTAGGCAAAAAGGATAGATATCTAGATTTTCCTACCTCGACACACATCTTAAGCCTCTTCTATATGCACCTCCTACAATTTCTCTAACTGTTTATTTCAAGAGACATTAAAGCACGGAGAGGTGGAAAAAGTAAGGCAACTGTGCCGAAGATATCGTTGAAGACATCCATTTCTTTTTCAACTTTTTAAAAATTTATGTCTTGGTGAGGGACATTGAATATTGTGGGGACAATTTTAACTTTTGATTGTCCTTGTATTGTATTATTGACATATCTTCCAACCCACCAGAAAATTGTTAAAGATACCTTAAGTGAAAACCAGAAATGAATCCTTTTTTTTTTTAAATTGTTCCAACGGGAATCAAACCCTTAACCTCCGGATTATAGACAAGTTTCTTACCAACAAGACCACATAAGTCGTCTTGTGCTTGTGATATACACTTGTTAATTTTCGTTTATTGGCAACACAGAGTATTCCCCTTTCAAATTTATGTCAAGAGTTGCACCTGGTTTGTTGTAGTGCGAGCTGTCCGCCTTTGAACGGCCTTCCACATTCTGTAAGTGATAGATATTGACAATGGCATAGATCTATTGCTAGTTATCGGGGACTCAATAGAAAAAGAAAACAGACAAGCTATGAAAGAAGACAGATAAACTATGGCAAATACTGAAACTCCCTATCCTGTGTGCAACAGGATATACATATAACAAAAATAGGCTTAAATAGTCATCTCCGGTGGTAGCAACGACAAGTACCCTGATCCTTCACTTTGTATTGCGTCTTCTATTATTCTCGTTACCAGTAATGGGCATGTTTACTGTGTTGGTGACTTGTATAGTGCACTTGCATTCTTATGTCTTCTTCTCCCTGGCTCCATCCCAACTCACTGTCTGCGAAGACTGTTGGGGTCAGCTCTCCTCGTCCTCAGGTTGTATGCTCTTCTGTCCCGGACTACGTCCCCCAGGCCGTGCCTCTGCATCAGGCTATCTTTTTGCACCACCTATTTTGATGTAAAACAATACCATTTTTTCACTTGTTTCTTTGCATTTATTTTTGTTGTGATTGTTTTTAATTAATATTTTATACATATTATGTCTTTTTTGTTTAATAAATTAAGCCTTCACAATTGTTTTCTTGAAATTATTTTTGTTATCAGATAAATTTCAGCGTTCATCAATAAAAAAGTAAATATCTATAATAATTAGGAATCGACCAAAAAAATATATAATTATATTCATTATTTCAAGTCGTATTAACCTTCCTCTTCCTGTGCTAAAAAAATCCGAAAGCGTTCCGGTGCTGTGTATTCAATACACATGTCAAAATTAGCGATTTAACATAAGAATATTCATAGCGAATCGCTTAAATTAATTAAATTTGAAGTCAAAATTTATCAAATTTGAAGTCAATAATTGAAATTTAATTGCTGAAAACATGAAAAAAACAACATCGGGTGACGTTCACAAAACGGGCAATGCGACCAGCTTAAATAGACGCACGAAAGCTACTGAAGCGAGCGAACTGAGATTCGATTTCTTGCTTTCCCATATACCGAAGTAAAAAAGAGAGTGAGACGTGAATAGCGTCGCTTCCTCACCCATAGCGTTCTTTTAGAATGAATATACCTACTTCACACACTGGTTTGATTGTATTGGTGAATTTATTCCCGATTTTCAAAAAACATCTCTGATGTGGCCGATAAGTGCTAATTATTATTAATATCATTTTTTTTCATTCAATGCGTAAATGTATTGTACTAAGGAGGATTTCCTAAAATCTGAACCCAGTATTTATTACATTTATAGAGATATTAAAGTTTTTAGAAGCAATGTGTACTAGTTACACATCACAGGGAAGGAAGGGTTAAAAAATGTTCTAAGAATTTGAACTCAATAAAGTTTCAGATCAATTGACTGGAAACAATATAAACAATATCTTACAGAGCATTTCTTCAGAAATGCTTGCAATTCAATCTGTGTCATACATTTATGTCACTGTTAACAAAATGATACGAAAAAACCCACCTTTGATGTATTGTGTGTTAACATAAGTTGTGTCCGTTTTATTCAAATTTAAAAATAAGCACCAAAAGTAAAACATAATGGTAAAGGTTATACGCCATTCAAAAGAAATTTTTCTGCTCTAAAAGATATTGTGTTTCTGCTCTCATGAACGTTCGACATTTGATTTTTGTTGCTTTCACTCAAAACATGTGGAACCCAAGCGCCAAACTTCTGGACTTTTCCCATTGATTTAAGATGGCGGTATACAGGCATGTGACTACAATTCATCTGCTCAGCCAATTTGTTGAAGGGGAAGTTCAAGAATAATATGGTTTAAGCGGTCCTCATCGAAGTGCACTGGCCGCCGGAACGCTTCATGTCTTTCAGGTCAAAATTACCGTCTTTGAAACGCAAAAACCATCGACGAGCTGTCATTTCATTCAAAGAATCTTCACCGTATACTTTGCAAATATCGCGAGCAGCTTTGGCAGCTTTATTCCATCGATTGAACGCGAACAGAAGGAGGTGTCGAGAATGCTCACTTTCGTCTACTTGACATTCCATTTTGGAGGCTTGTAATCAAATAAAATAATATATGTAACGTAAAAGCAAACACAATACCTTGTAGAGCAGAAAATTTTCTTTCGAATGACGTATAACCTCTACCATTTTGTTTTACTTTTGGTGCTCATTTTCTAATTTGAAAAAAAAAACGGACACAACTTATGTTAACACCCAATACTTAAAAGAAATAAACTTGAGGAAATTTAATGTAGTCACTAACTCTTGGTAAATAGTGAATATTTTCAAATGTAGCGTCTGAGAAAAACTATGCATAAATCAGACAAGAAATAATTAATTCACTTCACAAATCAAAGAGCACAACTCAGTAATGGGGCTGAATGAAGTAAGAATTTTATTAGTTTGTTCATTTATATCATAAACCGTATAACCTCTCGCCTTAATGGAATTAAATAACATTCCATAAACTGTATAAGCTTTTACCTTAATGGAATTAACTAACATTCCATAAACTGTAAAGCTTTTGCCTTAATGGAATTAAATAAAATTCCATAAACTGTATAAGCTTTTGCCTTAATGGAATTAAATAACATTCCATAAACTGAATAATCTCTTGCCTTAATAGAATTAAATAACGTTCCATAAAATTAATCAGATTTTGCCTTAATGGAATTAAATAACATTCTATAAACTGTATAAGCTTTTGCCTTAATGGAATTGAATAACGTTCCATAAACTGAATAAACTTTTGCCGTAATGTAATTAAATTAAATTCCATAAACTGTATAAACTTTTGCCTTAACTTATAAAGTTTATGGAATGAAATTATATAACATTCCATAAACTTTATAAGCTTTTTCCTTAATGTAGTTAAATAACATTCCATGAACTGAATAAGTTTTTGACTAAGTGGAATTAAATAACATTCGATAAACTGTATAAGCTTTTGCTTTAATGGAATTAAATAACATTCCATAAACTAACACTACCTAAACTTTTTTTTTTAAAGCGTAAAAAATAAAAATTAAAAGCATATTCATTGGACGCGGCAAAGATATGACATTTGAGTTTATCAAATCTGACCTTTTTATTTATTTAACACTTCGTTGCAAATATAATCAGGCGTGCTTATTACCAGGTGGCGATCTCTTTAACCAACCAGACAAAAGTAAATAATTATTTAACTTAACAAAATTTATAAACCATTTACGAAAAAAAAGTGAGATTTCATCAATCAAACGAAAAGGAAGGGATGGTGGAGAGAAAAGATAAATCAGGAATGAAACAAGTTATAATTTAACACTTTTATTGCAAATACAATCTGGTGGACTTATTGCCAGGCGGCAATCTCCTCCAACCAACCAGACAAAAGTAAATGAAGCAAGTTATGTGGTCGCATAAATCATTCAAATGGCTATCCATCCCCACGAAATCCATAAACACATACGTGAGCATATGTTCACGAACCCCACAAATGTGGACAATCGACCGAACATTCTCTTTCATATAAAGTGAGATATCATCAATCAAAAGGAAAGGAAGGGATGGTGGAAAGGAAAGGAAAAGAAAAAACACGAATGAAACACGTTATTTTAATATACTGAATCGAAATTAAGAGTTTTTGCAGTCGCTTTTTAAAGCATGCCAAGTACGGAGCGAGTCTTATATTGGTGTGTAACTTATTCCAGAGTCCCAATGCATAGACAGTTAAGGACGATGTGAAAAAAAAGGAGCGGTGAACTGGAAAGACCAATAGACAATCACTGTTTGAGCGTAGCGCTAATCCATGATTGGAAAGACGCTGAAATTTTTTGACGTGATAAGAGGGGTTATACTACTATTATTAATATATATAACTGATTTTAAATGAAACATTGTTGAATTGCGCCTTTATATGAAATAAAATACCATACTCAAGCCACGGTTGATTGTAAAACTGAGATAATTTGTATCCCGCACGCCACGAACATTTGTTCGTAAAAAATAAATTGTAGAACCCCTGAACAGTGCGTAACTGAGAGCCAACTTCTTCGATAAAATTATTATAAGAAATGAAATTTTCGAATAAAAATTTAATATGCAGATGAAACAAATATTCCATGCGACACATTGATAGAACATTTATTTATTGCAGGACTAAAAAAACATGTTTAATTTGATGCGTTAACTTTTTCGTTTATCATCTGATGGCACTGTAGCGTAACCAAATATATAAATATATGTTGAGGTCTAATATTTTTATGATTACTGTAATAGTTTTTATCCTGTCAACACCATGTTAAGGTATTTTATTGTGGCCGTTGTAACTCTTACGGTTTGTATTACATTTCCATTTTTCTGTAATATCGCCATGAAAATTGGCAAACTCTATTGCATAATGTCTTTTCATTTGAATAGTTTCTTAATAGAATTGCTATCAACGTGAAAGAATTTTCATTAAGGAGATATTCTACTCTAGAAATTTGAAAAAATCATTTTTTTCATATTCTTAACGTTTAGACCATTAAAATGTGTTCTCAGAAGGAAATTTTAAAATTCTCAATATTAAAGAAGTTTAAACTATAAATGAGGTAGCAATTACGCCACACCGGAATGACTCGGACAATAATCTCAAAATTTTAAAAGCATTTATCTTAAAACTATTTTTTTCAACCTGGTCGACATAAAATCTCAAATTTCATCCAACCGATTGTCTTTAAATTTTGTACAAATTTTTTAAAGGTATTTTTATATCGTCCCTACCTTGAAAAATTTCACCGTTAATTTATTTACTATTTTAAAAAAATTTAAAACATATTTTTTTTCAGACAGCCGCCATTTTTCGAACTTTTTTTTTGTTGGGTACCAACTATATTATAACAAAATTATTTTTTATTAAGAAACTGTGTATAATTTTTATTTTAAATTTACAAAAGAATTCTAATCATGTCGACCAGGTTTTCCCCTTTTTGTAACACTGTGTTACATGAGTTATATCAGCTGATCCTTTACGAAATACATTAAATAACGTTCAACACCTGTTTATCGAGCTTTTTGTTACACATTAATAAAAAAAATTCCTTTTTTTGTATTATATTGTTATAACACTTTCGTTGATTAATGGTATGGAGATACGTGCATTAAGGAAAAATTGTGAACTGTCAATGTTTGGAAGAAGGCGAAAAGAAGACGTCAGCCGTCACTCATTCTTTCCCTCAATTTCAGCATCTTGATTCTCCTTACCCAGTCTTGATGTATGTCCCAGATATACATAAGATGAAACCTTCTCTATTGTTTTTCCCTTGACTGGGACAGGTTTTGTCTGACCTGTGTTGCTCACGATCTTTGTTTTGCTGTAATTTATTTTCAGGCCCACTTGTAATAAAGCCCTACTAATGTCATTAAGCATTTCAGCAATTTCATTTTCGTCGTTAGCAAAAAGTACAATATCATCTGCAAACCGCAAGTCAGACAAATCAGCAGACCAAAATAGCTGATGTGGCCGAAAAAGTCGCCATTCAGAAGTGGAACTTGGCGGGACACATTGCCAGATGCACAGATGATAGATACACCCAGAGAGTGCTGGAGTGGCGCCCAAGAAAGGGAAGAAGAAATGTGGGCCGTTCTCAGACACGGTGGTCAGACTGCATTAGAAGAGTGGCCGGAAGCAACTGGAAACGATGTGCCCAGAAAAGAAAGGAATGGAGGAGGAGAGGGGAGGCCTATGTTCAACTTTGGACGGAGACTGGCTGATGATGATAATGATAATTTGGTCCCATTATGTCGTGTATTCCTTTCCCCTTTAGAAATTTGGACGGCCTCGTGGCTTAGTTGGTAAGATGCTTGCCTCCCAGCCCCGAGGTAGCATGTTCGATTCCTTTTAGAAGATTTCTTGTCTAGTTTTTACTTCAGGCTCCTTAACATATTTCTAGTTGGTTGGAAGAGATCATCACATTACAGCAAAAGTGTAATGAAAAAACGTTTTCACCTCGTTTTATTCAATTTTCAGACCGTGTGCGCCAAGAACTGCTCTTTTGACCAGGTAAGTGGTTCTTTTTCTTAGAATTGAGTTAATACATTCATACAAACCATCACGCTTGTTAGAGTAAGCAGAGAAGACAGAGCGTCAGACTTTCCTACATCGACACTATCGTATCTTCCACATCCATACACCGTCTCATATGCCATGTTGTTCCATGTGAGATGCCTATGGTGTCAGCTATCACATCCACGGTCGATCGATGATCTTCCAAAACCATATCCTGTATTTTCGCTATGATTTCTGGTGTTGATGCACTTTTTGGACGTCCTGAGCGTGGATCGTCTTCAACGCTTGTACGGCCACGCTTAAACTTCAAAACCCATCGGTGAACGGTTGGAAATGAAGGAGAAGACTCCTTTAATACTTTCACTATCTTTGCGTGGATCTCAGTAGCCGATAAACCTTCCAAAACAAAGAATTTAATCACTGCACGATATTCGGATTTTTCCATTGTTAAAAAATACACTGACACGTCAACTTCAAATGGCTTGTAAACAAAGAATGAATTGACAGATCGAAATGAAATTTTGAGTACGTTCTTATGAAAGATGAAATATTAAAATGGCGTAGAAATTTTGGTTTTTCTACTGCTCCATAGATGTCGCTTTCAAAACTTTTTGACTAATCTAGTAACTCCTATGTTTTCATCTGACTTTTAAATTTAATTATTTTCAAATATCATTCAAAAGATCCAACCATACTTTCCTTGGTATTTCTCTACCACGCTCTCTTCTCAAATTTACGCTGTATATTTGTTTTGTTAGTTTCTTCATTCATCCATTCCACGTGCCCAAACCAACTCAAAAATCTCTTTTTCCTTTTACTAAACACTTCCTCCTTAAGTTCATATTCATCCCTTATTACTTAAATCCGTGTTTTGTTATGCACTGTCACCCCATTTATATCAATGCACGCATTTTATAGCATTTATTCGACCTTTATAGTATTTTCCACGTCCACGTTTCACTCCTGTATTCGGTTTATTTGTCTTTTTCACGTCAATATTTCACTTCCATAAATCAAAATTGATACTAGAATACTGCTGTGGACTGTACAAATCTGAGTACAGGTGTAATAGAGGAAGGCCAACGTAAGTATGTTTGGATCATGGATTAAAGAAAATTATTTTTAGGTTACAATACATTAAACTGTTAAAAACCTAAGAGTGCTAATAGATAACACTCTCTCATGGCGAGATCAAATAAATTAGATAAGCCAAAAGGATCTTCTTTTGCCTTCATTCCCTTAGGCCTCGGCCACACAGGAAGGAGCCTCGCTTGATGCTTAGAGATATGTTGCGAGCTAAACGGTATATCCTAGCGAACGAACGCACCGCATACTATCGCAGTGGCCACACTGCACGCTTCGCGCCACGTTGCATGACGATTAGTCATCGAGTGAATCTCCTACCGAACAGACGTGTTGGTTAATCTACAAGATGGCGGAAGTTTTAATGCCAGCTGTGTATAAAAGGGAGCCTTTGTGGAACCCATCGAGCAAATTATACAAAAATGTACCTGTAATAAAATCACTGAATGTCACATGAAGTTGCACAGAAAGAAAATAAAGATGGTAAATTATAATGAAATTGGTTAGTTTTGAAAGTGATATCATATGTTGAGTCAACCGCTCTCAACTGTCAAATAAATTTGTGCATAGCACTTTGATGTGGCCAAGCATGAAGTCACTTAGTATGAGTCACGTAAAATCTAGCTTGGCATCTAACGAAACATTATGGTGTGGTCTCGGCTTTAAAGTGTTGCAAAGATTCCTACCTACTAAAACCAAAATTTTACTCGTACAATCTCTGCTCTTTCCGATTCTGGACTATGCGGACGTATGTTACTTGGATCTTACAGAGGAACAGCTGGACAAGTTACAGCGTCTTCAAAATGTGTGTCCAAGATTTATTTTCAACCTACGATCATATAACTTCATACCAGAAGGCATTGAACTGGTTGAATGCTAGAAATAGACACTAAATTCACATAATGTCTCTATTGTATAATAAACTTAACTGCCCCGCCACCCCTTCTTATCTCGCCGAAAATTTTCAGCGTCTTTCCAATCATGGATTAGCGCTACGCTCAAACAAAGATTGTCTATTGACCTTTCAAGTTCCCCGCTCCTCTTTTTTTACGTCGTCCTTTACTGTCCATGCAGTGAGACTCTGGAATCAGTTACAAACCAATATAAGACTCGCTCCGTACTTGACATGCTTTAAGAAGCGACTGAAAAAACTCTTAATTCCTAGTCAATAAAATAACGTGTTTCATTCCTGAATTTTAGTTTCCTTTCCTCTCCACCATCCTTTCCTTTCCTTTTGATTGATGATATCTCACTTTATATCCAAAATAATGTTCGGGTGAATGTCCGTCTTTGTGGGGTTCGTGGGTATATGCTCATGAATGTGTTCATGGATTTCGTGGGGATGGATAGTCATTTGAATGATTTATGCGCCCACGTAACTTGCTTCATTTACTTTTGTCTGATTGGTTTGAAGAGATTTCTGCCTGGCAATAAGCCCGCCATATTGTATTTGTAATAAAAGTATTAAAAAAATAAAGAAATGTGAAGACAAAAAAACGATAAGAATTGCATGAGAGGTGTATGGGTGGAGAAGAGGCGAAATATGTAACATGTGTCGAAAAAGGGGAAATTTGATGTTTCTCCTTACTGCCTACCCCAAAAGGATAACGGCGTGATGGTATGCATATATAAATGTGTATGTCAAATTATTAAAAATCTGTTTGTTTTCAGATATTTGTGGATTGTTGCACTATGTTTACCGTTCGACCGGAGATTATGGAGTATGCAAAAAACTGTGATAGTAAAACAACTGAGAACGTAAGTCATTCATTCGATGGTCCTATGGAGTGGAATAGTGTATTACAAATGGATTTTAGTAATCACTTGAAGACAACTCTTTTTGGAAGTTTTATCAAAATGTATGACCGTGCATGGTTGCGCGGTAACGCACTAGACTTCCGTGTGGAAGGTCGTCGGTTGGGACCCCGCGCTGGGCCACCTGTTGCTTTTTCGCAAATTATGTATTGTATATTTATTGTCATGTGTAATAATAAAAAAACAAATTGATAATATCTTACTTTATGTAAAAAAGAGTGTTCGGGCGATTGCCTGTCTTTGTGGGGTTCGTGGATATATGCTTACGTATGTGTTTATATATTTCGTCTGAATGGATAGTTATTTAAATGATTTATGCGACCATGTAACTTGCTTAATTTACTTTTGTCTGGTTGGTTGGAAGAGATTGCCACCTGGCAATAAGGTCGCCAGATTGTATTTGCAATAGAAGTGTTAAATAAATAAATAAAAGTTTTTTATTTATTTTTTAACCTGGCGAGTTTATTGCCATGTGGGAATCTCTTCCAACCAACCAGAAAGATGTTTTTATAGGCCCTAAGTGTTAACCAGACTGGAATCCTATTTTAAAAAATCTGGGTTCCAGCGGGGGATCGTACCCGCAACCTCCGGATCGGCAGACAAGTGTCTTACCACCAGGCCACGGAGGTCGTCATCTCACGGAGGAGTTTCATTGTAGCTCATTACAGTTTCAATGTGTGAGGTGCATAGCCGAGGTGTAACGCACTAGACTTCCATGCAGAAGGTTGTCGGTTCGAACCCCGCGCTGTGCTACTCTCCTCGAACGACACAGGCACTTTTTTGACCTAGTGTTCGAAAAAAATTGATGCGGGGAAGAATTTAATCTAATAATCATCTCTGTTTATATATACATTCATTTTGTAATATTTTTAATAGTGGATTTGAGTCCAAAATTGGAGCGCCCTTGAGGAGAATGTGCCCTCTAAACGGCTCTATATAAATTGTCATTTTATTACTGCTAACAATAAAATGGTGTTGAAAGTTTTATAATGATGCTGCTAAGAAAAAAAATATACACTTAAAAAAAAATCTTTCACAAAAATAAGTTTATTTGCACAACTTTTTGTCAACACTAGTCCTAACGAAATTTTATTATAATGAAATATTTTTAATTATTCTATGAAATTCGTTACAAAAATTGACCTTTACTATCCTATTATTTATTTAAGTGTGAAAAAAATAATTATAAATTTTTTTGTCAAAACACAAAACAAGTATTATTCTAATATTTATTACAGTGTGACTTCATGACGTGTGTAGCAAAGAAGATGTCCATTATGACAGCGGATGGCAAATGGGATTTAGAGAAGACAAAGGACTTTATAATGAAAGGGATGTCACCAGAATGGAATCCGATAGTCGACAGAACCCTCAAGATATGCACCGTGCACATGAAAGGGTCTGAATGTCAACCGGCGATATTTTTTGAATGCGTACCGTATAACTTGTACAAGGTTAGTTATTTTTTTCAAACCTCCATTAATTACTTTATTTTCTCATACAGTGCTTACATAACTTTAGAGTCTTTAGTGATACATAATTGTACATACCATCATGCCGTTTCTATGCTGGGGTAGGCAGAGAGGACAGAATGACAGACTTTATTATCTCTACAGACGTACGAGTATTTGGCCTCTTCAATATCCATTCGACTTGTCAAACAGCTTTTATGATTTCTCGTACATACCTTACGAGTATAATTTCTTTCAAATTGAGCGTTTTTTTTTTCTTCAACTTTTTAATAAAACACAAAATTTGCTTTGATTTCAAAAAGCTTTTTATTGGTCATTTAAGTATAACGTATGACATTTAAATGCAAAAAAACAAAATCCGCCAAATGTCCACCTCTTGCAGCTCCACAGATGTCCACTCTTTTGTCAAAAATTTTGATGGAATTTTGGCATAATTTCGGTTCTAACTCACCAATAACGCGAATAATTTCGTCCTCCAGCTCAGCAATTGATCGGGAGTCATTATTGTAGACCTGGCTTTTCACGTAACCCCAGAGAAAATAGCCCAACGGTGTCAGATCACATGATCTTGGTGGCCCTATCGTGGCCAATTCAGCTTTTCAAGCTGAGACCCCTTGCATTTCTGGCGAGACAGTCAGACATATGGAGGCGGTCATGAAGTGTGGCCTTTTTTCTGGTACCTGTAAATAAGGTGGTGTGGGTCAGTCTCTTGAGTAATCTTCTCTATTAAAGCCTCTGTCTGTATAGATATTTCGATTATTCTTCTTGATAAATAACTCAATATAAATATTACTCGAACAATTAACACATTGATCAATAAGTCCCGGGACTAACCCACAGATACTGCCTCTAATAACAAATCCATACCATTCTCAGTTAGTACCAACTTTTAAAAGTTACGTGTCAAACTTTCATGACATTCCGACATTGTGTCATTGAGTTAAAGTGGGTTTAGTGACGCTACTTTTGCTATTTTCAATGGAAAAAAACGAATTTCGAGTGTTAATAAAACATTGCTTTTTAATAGGAAAAATACCGTACGAACTCAGTGATGGCTTGTAAAGTGTTATCCGGGCTCTGCTCCGTCGAAAACAACCATCTTTCGGTGGGTATGGCCGCCGTATTTTGAATGCGCATGGTATAATATTCATCGATCACCTTGAAAAGGGAAAAACCATCAATAGCGAATATTACATAGCGTTATTAGAGCGTTTGAAGGCCGAAATTGCAAAAAAATGGCCCCATATGAAGAAGAAAAAAGTTCTCTTTCACAAGTCGATGGCAACGATGGCTAAATTGCACGAGTTGAACTTCGAATTGCTTCCGCACCCACCGTATTCTCCAGATTTGGCCCCCAGCGACTATTGGCTGTTCGCAGACCTCAAAAAGATGCTCCAATGAAGAAGTGATTGCCGAAACTAACACCTATTTTGAAACCAAAGATAAATCGTTCTACACGGCTGGCATAGAAAAGTTAGGAAAGCGTTGGAATGAATGTATCGCTCTTGAAGGAGACTATGTTGGTGAATAAAGAAGAATTTTGACAAACAAATGTTTTAGTAGTTAGTCCCGGGACTTATTGATCGATATGTTATATGTGCATACTTTATACGTTTTTTCTGTTTTTAGAATTGCCCGTCGTCTGAGTGGAAGGAATCACCAAAGTGCTCATTAATGAAGAAAAAAATGGAAAATTGCGAGTTTAGTGACTGGGCGAAATGACGTAAATGAATATTTAAAAATACACATTAAGTGTAAAAAAACTGTTATTTCTAATTTATTTAATTAAAACGCATTTATGTAAAAAAAAATACGTTTTTTAAATCATATTAAATATTTTATAAAGTTAAATTAAAATCATTGATAGCATATCAACCATAAATCAACAACCACAAATCAACAACCATAAATCAACAACCATAAATCAACAACCACAAATCAACAACCATAAATCAACAACCATAAATCGACAACCACAAATCAACAACCATTAATCAACAACCATAAATCAACAACCATAAATCAACAACCATAAATCAACAACCATAGATCAACAACCATAAATCAACAACCATAAATCAACAACCACAAATCAATAACCATAATCAACAACCATAAATCCACAACCATAAATCAACAACCATAAATCAACAACCGTAAATCTTACACGATTTCTTCGAATTTTTACGCTTCCTGCATTCAAAATAGCATTCACTTGATCCTACCAAACTCTCCTTGGTCTTCCTTTCACACGTCTTTCACTCACATTTGTTTTATAGCTCTTTCTTCATTCATTCGTTCCACATAACCTAACCATATCAGCTTGTTAATTTTTATCTTACTGAACACATCAGCCTCAAGTTCACTTTCATCTCTAATCAGTTTATTTCATGTTCTGTCATACATTGTCACCCCATGTATTCTTCTCAATTCACGCATTTCCATAGTATTTATTCGGCTTATCGAGTGGCATCAATTAAATAATTGGTAAAATTCGAATAAACAAAGATTTTTTTTTAAATAATATATATGACCGAAGTCATAGGTATCCTTGTACCCCGGAATACTCGGCGGAAAAAAACCTGTGTCATTCAAGGGGAGTAGCACAATGCGGGATTTGAAAAGGTATTCTTCCGCATGGATTTCCAGTCCATTACCGCGTGTCCATGCACCTTGTTAATCAAAACGTTTATCATATTGTAGTATAAATGGGCCAAACCCCATACGATGGTTGTCGTCAAAGAAAGAATACGAGAATTGAATTTTGAATACAAGAGAGCGAGAGAGGAATACTTGGATTATCTCCGAAAGTAATTCGAAATTTGAATCTCGGTGGGTCCGTGATACTGAACGAATTTTAAATACCTAGCTAACAATTTTTGAACCGGTGTAAAAGGGGACGATGTATAAATGATATACGAGTATAGTATATAAACAAATTCTATATTTATGAATACATATTTTCATAAATGTAGAATTTTTTTTACTTCCGTGAATATTTCACGGGCTGCAACTAGTTTTATATAATTTGACAAACATTTTGTTAAATGAACATCATCAGAACGTTTTGACCATTGAATATGTTTGTAAAACAAAATCAAGAAATGGACAAAAGTTTGTGAAATTGAACAAAATACAGTCGTTGAGTTATTCTAAAATGTTAACCATGTTTTAAGTAAAGGTTTTTCAAATTGAGCGGATTTTTTAATTCTATTTTTCTAAATTTTTGAACAAAACACACAATTTGCTTTGATTTAAAAAACTTTTTGATTGGTCATTGAAGTATAATGTATGACATTTAAACACAAAAAACAATATCCGCCAAATGTCCACCTCTTGCAGCTCCACAGATGTCCACTCTTTTGTCAAAATTTTCCATAATATTTTGGCATAATTGCGGTTCTAACTCATCAATAACGCGAATAATTTCGTCTTTCAGCTCAGGAATTGATAAGAGAACATTCTCATAGACTTGACTTTTCACGTAACATCAGAGAAAATAGTCTAACGGTGTCAGATCACATAATCTTGGTGGCCAATTAACATCGTCGTTTCCGGAGATTACAATACATAAAATAATTCAACAATTTGAACGCGTTGTTGTATTATATACGACTCCATTTTTATAAATGTCATACATTACACTTCTTAAATGTCACGAGACTCAGGCAAGTTTGCGACGCCATCTGTGTTTTATTCAAGAATTTAAAAAGAACCGCTCAATTTGGAAGACCCTTCATATATAGGTAGTATTTTCACGTAACATATTAAGTATATTCATTCAATATTTTCCATAGCTTATCGCTTATCACGCGGTCATATGATTTTTAATATATGTCCACAAAGGCATAATAAACGTGAAAAGAAAATCTGATCTACGTATCCAAATAACATTAATTACACAAATTAAGTAAAAAAAATTAAATGCTAAAAATATTAATTCAAATGAAGTAAAAAGGCGTACAGATATTTATTAACTCGAAGTCTGAAGAAACCGTATATCCTATTTATAACTGCATATCAAAAAATAGTTTATTGTCAATAAAGACACTGAGGAATTTTATGTTATCTTTTAGAAAAAAATTTACATCCAAAACTGATAACGTCCTTAACCAGAAAGTGTAGTCTTTGTGAAGATGCCTCCCAGGGAACTCCAATTTGCTTGGATTTAATTTAAACTTATTTGTAGACATTGCAACATTTAAGCGGAAATAAGTCATCAAATGTTCTGCGCTTATCCACACGAATAGGAAGGTGAACCCGGCCGAGAAGATTCCAGATTTTTTAAACCTACACATTTTTAACTTGTAAACTTAAACATAACTAGCAATAAATAGACCGTCAGTAATAAATATCCCGTCAGTAATAAATATCCCATCAGTAATAAATAGCCCGTCAGTAATAAATATCCCGTCAGTAATAAATATCCCGTCAGTAATAAATATCCCGTCAGTAATAAATATCCCGTCAGTAATAAATATCCAGTCAGTAATAAATAGCCCGTCAGTAATCAATAGCCCGTCAGTATTGATTATGTAAATAAAATAAACATATGTTAGGTTAATCAAATATTCTCTCAAATATTTACGTTTTAGTTTCATTTACTGGCATCTATCTCTTCTCAATAAAACATTATTTGCTATTATTATTTTAAGTTTTTTATTTCGTACTTTTCTCGTAATATGGAAAGAGTTTACTTACTTCTGTGGAATGGCGGCATGCCATCTCGGCAAGAAAAACAACCTTTCCGCGACGACTTTAAAAATCCTTAACCATCAAACTAGATAACTTCTTCGTCCTTTAACAATAAAACCATTCAGTGAGGATATACAAACAGCGCCTGTGCAAAAACTAAAACCAACCATTCGACATGAAAAAAAAGGATCTTAAAATATTATAATAAAAATATCATTCCGTCCCATCGACATGCACCTCGTCACTCTGTTATTTTATGTATTTTAATTACATCAAGAAGTGACGACTATCAAATAATATTAGAAAAATAATTTTTAAACATGTTTTGATATTTATAATGATATTCAGAAACTCAAAAAACTATCAATTCCAAAATTTAAAAAAAAGATGTATTCTATCATATATTATATACGTTTCTCTGCGGACGCGGCAACTAAGTGCGCTGATATTGCCCATGTGAATAAAACTTATTCTTCTTCCTAGTGTCATGTCAGGTTCCTCCAACGTTGACTAGCACCTGAGAGTAAGTATCTTTGTCCCCAGCAGCCCGAAAAAGATCCTTAACGCTCCTTATACCAGTCCAATCACGTATATTGCGGAGCCAGGAGATTTGCCTACTGCCAAAACCTTTTCAGCCCTCTATTTTGCCTTGGGTGATCAGGTGCAGTAATTTTTACTTTTCTCCTCTAAGTACATGACCCAAATAGGATACTATTGACGACCTTCAAACGCTTATAGATAGAATTAATGAAGCCGGTGTGAAGCTGGGGCTGAACATGGACGTGAGTAAAACTAAGTCCATGGTGTTTGGCCGGCAGGATCACGAAAATATTTACCACTGTTTTATTTCAGTTCATTACCTGTTTTAATTACACCTGACGAGGAAGACGGAAATCTTTGAAACCGGTAATGAACTCGAATAAAACAGTAGTGAATACAAAATGAAAAATAAAAGCTTCTTTAGTTAATCATTTAATATCGATAAGAGAATAGCTCATCTGATTGAACCAGGAAGATCGTTAAGTCAAGCCGTGTGAAATGCAAAATATGAAATGTACAATGATGTGTGATGCTTTGGAATACAAAGGTTTCTGCAATTACAAGATCGGAGTGACAGTCCATGCTCTCATCATGAAAATGATTTTTTTCACGCAGGTACTGAGGACAGCTTGAATTATTCAACATTCCAAAGTGGGTTAAAAATTATTTGCTGTCTCATTTTAAGCAATTTAAGTCTGGTATGATATACTTTAAACCATTAAAAAGCGACCTCCGTGGTCTGGTGGTAAGACACGTGTCTGCCGATCCGGAGGTTGCGGGTTCGATCCCCGCTGGAACCCAGATATTTTTAAATACGATTCCAGTCTTGTTAACACTTCAATCAATCAATCAATGGCCCTACAGCCCATTGTGGGCCCCGGCTTCCTCCAGCAGTCGTCGCCATTCCCTCCTATCCTGGGATGCATTCCGTCAGCCCCTGATGCCAATCACGCCTGTATTACTCTGCACCCCATTCATCCACCTGAGCTTTGGTCTACCCACGCTACGTCTTCCTTGGGACTTGGAAAAGAGTACCTTGTTAGGCATTCTCTCTTCTCCCATTCTTGCCACATGCCCCGCCCAACGTAGCCTCCCAATTTTGATGTATTTTATAATGTTGGGCTCTTTGTATATGCTGTATAACTCCTCATTATATCTCACTTAGGACCTATACACTTAGGACCTATAAAAAGGAGGATTAACACTTAGGACCTATAAAAACATAAGAGATTGCCGCATGGCAATAAACTAGCCAGGTTAAAAAAAAAGTAAAGCCCATCGATCCAAGTTTTTAATACGAGCTTCAAATCTCAGATTGGATTCTCTGTAGATATTCAAATCTGCACCATGTTTCGCTTTCAATATACATATATAACAAGTGAATTACTTTTTCAATAGTCTTATATTGTTAAACTTTTTTTTGTATACAGTACAACCTAGATTTATTGTAATGTGGTAATTTATTCCAACGAATTAAAAAAGCCCTTGAGTGAAACAAGACTGGATTTTTTTTGTTTCAAATCAAAGTTCCAACAGTAATTGGAACCCAAACTGTGATCACCGCAGATATTCAAATACGCACCATGTTTCGTTTTCAATGCATAACGATGTGAATGACTTTTTCAGAAATCTGTCATTTTTAACTCATCTCAACTTGACGGATTAAAATGAAAAAAAAAAACTCTATGATTTACAATAAATTATTAGGATTGCTTTATAATTGCATCGATAAGTGCACGGTCGTGTCACCTGACAAACGGCAATATAAATTTGGCGGAAACGTACATTTTGACCACAGCATAACTCTTGTTGTTTCCTTAACATGTTTATAACTACCTTTGGAATTTTCGCCTTAATATCGGTTAGTACGTGTTTGATATTTTTTATTTACTTATTTAATTATCTATTGCCAATTTTTTTACACAAGCTCTAATGGAATTTATCAACTTGCGTCATTATTTAAATGTTATGATCCGCTAATCAGACCCATTTTAGTTCGTTAACTCAAAGGGAAGGGTTTTGCAAAAACGATTGTATA
Source organism: Odontocerum albicorne (assembly GCA_949825065.1). Taxonomy (NCBI): domain Eukaryota; kingdom Metazoa; phylum Arthropoda; class Insecta; order Trichoptera; family Odontoceridae; genus Odontocerum; species Odontocerum albicorne. Next base: position 43,169,992 of record OX463851.1, read on the forward strand.
AAAACTTTAACATTGTGTTATACTTTTGTTTTATAAAGGACAACCTAACGGGCTTATTATCATGAGGCAATCTCTTCCAGCCAAATAGAAATATTTAAGAGGACTTAACCTTTCCCTTCCTGTGCTAAGAAAATCCGCGCGTTCCGTTGCTGTGTATTCAATAAACATCAATACACATGTAAAAATGAGCGATTTAAAATCTAAAAAATAAAAATATTCGTAGCCAATCGCTTAAATTAATTAAATTTGAAGTCAAAGTGATAATAATTGAAATTTAATTGCTGAAAACATGGAGAAAAAAACTTCGGCCGACGTTCACGAAACGGGCGAAGAGACCACTTCAAATGAATGCCCGAGAGCTACTTAAGTGAGAGAAGCGAGCGAACTGAGATTATATTTCTTGCGTTCCCATATAGCGAAGTAAAATAAGTGTGAGACGTAAATAGCGTCGCTTCCCTCACCCATAGCGGTTTTTAGAATGAATATACCTACGTCACACACTGGCACACGTTTGATTGTATTGGTGAATTAAATCCCGATTTTCATAAAATATCTCTGATGTGGCCGATAAGTGCTAATTATTATTAATATTATTTTTTCATTCAATGCGTAAATGTATTACGGGGGAATACCTTAAATCGGAACCCAGTATTTATTATATTCATTGAGATATTAAAGCTTTTAGAAGCAATGTGTACTAGGTATACATCACAGGGAAGGAAGGGTTAAGTGAAAACCAGACTCGAATCCTTTTTTTTAAATGGGTTCCAACAGGAATCGAATCTGCAACCCCCGGGCTGAAAGACAAGCGTCTCAAGAATACCACGGAGGCCTAATTGGTTAAAATGACGTTCTCTCCACAGGCAGGAACTATCCCGTTAAAAAAATGCTTTTTAACAAGGTCCACTTTTTTTCTATCATCCTTGTCAGTGGTTCCCAAACTTATTCAGTGCGTGACAACCTTAGTATATCAGTATTTTTCCTCGGCACCCGAAGTCAGAACATACCTAACAGTAGCACTTATGCTGAAGGGGTTAAGTATTTTAGATTAAAAATAAATAAAATATGTCTTTAAAATTCACACCCAAATTTCTTAGTAAGTTCATATTTTGAAGTCATATGATTGAATAAATAAATCATAATTAGTGGGACAAGTGAGTCTACCGCAAAGTTTAGAAAACCGAAATATAGCTAAGACTTCAACCAATAGTTAGTGGTTTGTACACAGTTCGTTAGATGTCACTTTCTATTATCGCATCAGCACATGGTCACATGGTTTAAATGGTCCCATTTAAACCCACGTAAGTCACATTTCAGTGAAAATATTGAAATGTGCCGCGGCGCCCCTGTAAATCTAGTCGCGGTGCGCATTTTGGGAACCACAGTACTACTATATGTTATTTAAATATTGTAATAATCTAGTTATCAAAGGCCACATAACCAATATTAATAATGTGGTAATCTTTGTGGCTTAATTGGTAAAGCCTATCTTCTAGTTCCAACGTTTCGAAAAACAATCATCAACCTATTTAAGTAACTTTTGAATATTTATTTTGCTTTTTAAATATGTAAACTATTTTTGTAAATTTCAATGATATTGGACTTCGTGAATTTTAACAAAAACAATTAATACACAAATAAATTCATTCCATTCTAGATACTTGCCAGTATGAATATATCAAAAAATTATTTAATTCCCAAACTTTTTTCGGCCGCAGACCAAAAACTTTTACAACCGTCTCCCCCCTAGTCATTTACTTTACTTACTCAAATTATTAAGTTTGTACAGTACTCGATATTAAATATTTCACTAGATATCAAACTTTTCATTTAAATCACTTGTACCATAATTAAGTATTGAAAAGATAAAAAGGACTACGGATTATTGCATTATCTTGTGCAACATTTAATTTAAGTTGTGTGGCGATAATTAAAGCAAAAAAATATGAGCAGTTTTTTTTTAATTTTTGACATTTATGAACTAAATATGTAAATTCAAAATAAGCACAAATATTGACAAATATTCTTAATTAACATATTGGAATCACATATATTTTGAAGTAACAAACAAATAACAGTAGTAAGGAGGTTTATTTTTGCTGTCGTCGATCCCTAATTTTGTTTTATTAAAACTATCGACCCCTAGAAAAATCAAATCGACCCCGGGGGGTCGATATCGATCAGTTTGGAAACTCTTGCTATAGATGTTGATTTTTTCTGATGAAGTGATCCTTTTTGAAATGGCTATTGAATAAATTTCAATAAACAGATAAATTATAACATTTTACTTCATTAGGTAGAATAATTGACACGTACACATATTACACTCGCAAAGATGCACTACCCTGTTTGGCAGCGACGGCGATTCTCCCCTCGGTGATCCAGAGACTGACATCATGTCAGAGCCACCACCTTGCAGAATTCCGGCAAAGCAGATTCAGTAAAGCAGAGGAAACAAATTAGTCCAGGAAAAAGACACATATTACACACGATTCTATTAGATTCGATAGAAACGCGACTTTGGTGTTTTTTCTTCCTGGCAATACAGTGTACACCACTGATTTTACTTAGGGTATTTTATGTTGGCAATTTACCCTTTTGAGAGTACTTTATATATTATATCATCATCATCATCATTGTCAACCAGGGTCGATCCACTGCTGGATGAAGGTCTCCTCAAGTTGGCTCCAAACAGTTCGGTCCTTCGCTCGCCGATGCCACGTGATGCTGCCATGTTTCCTGATTTCGTCCATCCAGCGTACCTTCGGTCTTCTTCTAAGCCTCTCTTTATGCCTCTTGGATACCATTGGATTATTTCGGATGTCCATCGGGAGTCTGACATTCTGGCCACATGTCCGGCCCATTGCCACTTCATTCTTTTGCACACCTTTATAACGTCTTCTACCTTTGTTATATTGCGAATCCAAGTGTTTCGTTGACGGTCTCTTTTAGTATATCCTAACATGCATCTCTCCATGCCTCTTTGTGCGGTCTGGAGCTTTTGCGTGTTCTTTACTGTGAGCGTCCATGTCTCGCAGCCATACGTAAGTACTGGAAGAATGCATTGGTTGTAGACCCTTCGCTTCAAGGATATTGGGAGATTACTTTTGAAGATGTTGTTCAAACGTCCAAAAATATTATATATATATATATATATATATATATATATATATATATATATATATATATATATATATATATATATATATATATATATATATATATATATATATATATATATATTAGGTCCTTACATATGAAATTGGCGTTTTGTTTGGGAGGAACATAAAGTTGATTTTTTTTTAATATAATATATTTATTTAATCAAAGTATGTACCATTGCTATCTATGCACTTTTGCCATCTCATAGGTAGTTCATCGATCCCTTTACTAAAAAAACCATTCGGACGGGAATCAATAAAATCTTTGAAGTCGGTTTGGACTGCCCCATCGGAGTTGAATTTTTTCCCTTGCAAGAAGTTATCCAAATTTCGAAAAAAATAGTAATCTGTTGGGGCAAGGTCCGGAGAGTACGGTGGATGTCTTAGACATTCCAATTGAAGCTCTTCTAATTTGGTAGCCGTCTGTTGTGCAGTGTGTGGTCTAGCGTTATCATGAAGCAGCAGTGGCCTAGAGCGATTAACCAGCCTCGGTTGTTTAGCAGCTAGCTTTTCCATCATGGTTTGCAGTTGCTGACAATAGACATCTGCCGTAATCGTCTGGCCAGATTTAAGAAAGCTGTAGTGAACGACACCAGCACTAGTCCACCAAACGCTCACAAGTAACTTTTTTGGAGTCAATTTTCGCTTGGGGCATGGTTTGGCTGGTTCGGCAGGGTTCAGCCATTGCGATGAGCGCTTCCGATTATCATACAGGATCCACTTTTCATCACAGGTAATGATTCGATTCAAAATCCCTTCATTATTGTGCCGGTTGAGTAATGCAACGCAGCAGTCAACGCGCGTTTGTTGATTTGCTTCACTCAATTCGTGAGGTACCCACCTTTCAAGCTTTTTCACCTTCCCAATTTGCTTCAAGTGGATTAAAACAGTTTTATCACTAACACCGCAGCCTGCAGCTAACTCGGGCGTGGTTTGCGATGGATCCGCTTCCACAATAGCCTTCAATTCTTCATTATCAACTTTGGTCTCCGGCCGTCTACGGGGCTTGTTCTGCAGGTCGAAATTTCCAGAACGAGAACGTTGGAACCAAAAACGCACTGTGTTTTCTTTTGCGGCACCGTCACCATACACATAATTAATCCTTCGAGCCGTTTCTGCAGCACTGGTGCCACGGTGGAACTCGTACTCGTAAATAACGCGATATTTCAAGTTTTCCATTTTGTAAACTGATTTTTTTAAACTGATTTGTAAACTGATTTGTAAACTGTTTTGTAAACTTTTCAAAACACAAATACTTGAGTAAATAGCTGTATAAATTTGAATTTGGAATTCCTAACCAAAGAGAAGATATTTGAGATCAAAGTTGCCAGGACGGCAAAACGCCAATTTCATATGTAAGGACCTAATATATATATATATATATATATATATATATATATATATATATATATATATATATATATATATATATATATATATATATATATATATATATATATATATATATATATATATATATATATATATATATATATATATATATATATATATATATATATATATATATATATATATATATTATATATATATATATATATATATATATATATATATATATATATATATATATATATATATATATATATATATATATATATATATATATATATATATATATATATATATATATATATATATATATATATATATATATATATATATATATATATATATATATATATATATATATATATATATATATATATATATATATATATATATATATATATATATATATATATATATATATATATATATATATATATATATATATATATATATATATATATATATATATATATATATATATATATATATATATATATATATATATATATATATATATATATATATATATATATATATATATATATATATATATTTATATATATATATTATATATATATATATATATATATATATATATATATATATATATATATATATATATATATATATATATATATATATATATATATATATATATATATATATATATATATATATATATATATATATATATATATATATATATATATATATATATATATATATATATATATATATATATATATATATATATATATATATATATATATATATATATATATATATATATATATATATATATATATATATATATATATATATATATATATATATATATATATATATATATATATATATATATATATACAGGCGAACCTCGACTTTCGCACATTCGACTTTCGCACAATTCGCTATTTCGCACATTTTTGAAAAATAGTTTTTTAATTATTTTTTTCCCGAAATAATGCAAAAATGTTTTGTTTCCCTGTTGCACCATGAAACGCTTATGAGCCCAGTCCGCACTGTGAAAAGTGTTATGTCCTGTTCGCACATATGTTCGCACATATGCATTAACATACGAGAGCGAGCGAATCAAACGCATGCATTTGAATTTACTAATTTGTACACACTCCCGTCTGATCTCGACAGGTTCAGTCTTGCGTTAGCATACGCACAGATGAATTGTTCTGCGAGTTTTGTTTCAAATATTACGTACCCGTTTTAACATAATTTATTTTGGGAGAAGTTGTACAGTAGTAATATTAAATAAATTATTTTTAAAAAATAAAAAAATAAAAAAGTTTTAACATGAGTGAGAAACGAAAAAACTGTGAAGTAAATATAGCTAAAAAAAACCAAGAACCCATAAACTTCATACAATCGAAACGAAGATGGATATAATAAAACGATCTGAAAATGGAGAGTCGTTTGCTTCAATTGGCCGATCGTATGATATAAACAGGTCTACGATATGTTCGATATTAAAGAATAAAAATAAAATTAAGGAATATGTAAAAAATTGTGGAAATATATCATCAAAAATTGTTTCCAAAAAGCACGGCATAGTAATGGATGAAATGGAGAAATCTTTGATGTATTGGATTAGTGACCAAAATCAAAAAGACGTACCTCTGAGTACTTCGGAGATTCAAGCTAGTGCTATTAGCTTGCATAATGATTGGAAGGCTAGACTAAAAAATGATTCTGACACGGTGTTTCATGCAAGTAACGGCTGGTTTTCAAATTTTAAAACAAGGTATTCTTTACGCAATATTAAATTCACCGGAGAATCAGCCGATGCGGATAAAGATGCTGCAAAAGACTTTATTCCGTCACTGTCCAAAATTATTGAAGATGGAGAATATACCTCTAGTCAAATATTCAATGTAGATGAGACTGGTTTATTTTGGAAGAAGATGCCTAATCGTACATTCTTATCAAAGGATGAATCAGTTGCGCCTGGCCATAAACCTTCTAAAAACCGATTGACATTGCTTCTTGGTGGAAATTTAGCTGGTGATTTAAAATTGAAGCCATTGTTAGTTTATCAAGCAGAAAATCCTAGAGCATTGAAAGGGAAAGATAAAAAATTGCTTCCAGTCATTTGGAAATCCAATAAAAAAGCCTGGGTTACCGCTTTAATATTTAAAGATTGGTTTACTTCACATTTTGTACCAGCAGTAAAACATTATTGTGAAGTTAATAATTTACCATTTAAAGCATTATTAATCTTAGATAATGCTCCAGGACACCCAAAATCTCTACAAAATTTATACCCAGAAATCAATGTAGTGTTTCTTCCCCCCAATACTACGTGTCTCATACAACCCATGGACCAAACGGTGATAGCTACGTTTAAACGATATTATATGCGGTCGATCATGAATCAGGCCATCAAGGCAACTGAAATGGAAGGTGGGCCCACATTAATAGATTTCTGGAAAAATTATAACATATGGAATGCAATAAATAATATTGGAGATGCATGGGCTGAAATAAAAGAGTCAACAATGAAAGGTTCGTGGAAGCAACTATGCCCACAGATGATGAGTGATTTTCAAAATTTTGATGATACCCCAGAAACCATAACTCTTGAAATAGTTCACCTGATGAATGAACTAAGCCTTGAAGTCAATAGCGAAGATGTTAATGAATTGATAGAATCACATTCTGAACCATTGTCAAATGAATTTCTTATGGATCGTCACGAGAATGAAAATTCTAGTTCATACGTACAAAACGAAAGTGAGGAAGAAGAACCAGAAGAAATACCCAATACCTTAACATTAAAAAACTTGAACGAAGCTTTAACACATATTGAGAAATTTTTAAATATTATAGAAGAATGTGACCCAAATGGAGAACGCATATCTAAAGTGCGTAGGGAGATCCATAATAGCACTGCGTGTTACAGAACTCTCTATGAAGAAAAGAAAAAAAATAATAAAATACAAAAAACTCTTGACAATTTCGTTAAAAAATATAATTTCAATTTAATATGTACTGAGTAATTTTTGACAAATAAAATTTTTGAAGTACATATATACAATCTTTGGTGTTTTTTTTTCTTCCCTCTACTTTCGAACATTTAACTTTCGCACACATTTTCAGGAACCAATTATGTGCGAAAGTCGAGGTTCGCCTGTATATATATATATATATATATATATATATATATATATATATATATATATATATATATATATATATATATATATATATATATATATATATATATATATATATATATATATATATATATATATATATATATATATATATATATATATATATATATATATATATATATATATATATATATATATATATATATATATATATATATATATATATATATATATATATATATATATATATATATATATATATATATATATATATATATATATATATATATATATATATATATATATATATATATATATATATATATATATATATATATATATATATATATATATATATATATATATATATATATATATATATATATATATATATATATATATATATATATATATATATATATATATATATATATATATATATATATATATATATATATATATATATATATATATATATATATATATATATATATATATATATATATATATTATATATATATATATATATATATATATATATATATATATATATATATATAATATATATATATATATATATATATATATATATATATATATATATATATATATATATATATATATATATATATATATATATATATATATATATATATATATATATATATATATATATATATATATATATATATATATATATATATATATATATATATATATATATATATATATATATATATATATATATATATATATATATATAATATATATATATATATAGGCGACCGAGGCGGTGGCATATTTGTATGAACATGTTTATTGCGTATTTGATGAGTGCTTTCCCGTAAAACCAAAAGAGCTACGTAAGTGGCAATACCCGAGGTGGTTCACAAGTGAAATTGTTGGGAATATTAGACTTAAAGATTCTCTTCACAAAAAATGGAAACACTCTTGTCGTCTGAGTGACTACGATGCGTTCAAAAGTGCTCGCGCTCAGCTCAAACATAACATTAGCACGGCCTATAAAGACTTCATAAGGAACTTAGAATGTCGAATGGTACGTGAACCAAAACTATTTTGGAATCATATTAAATCCATGCGTAACGATTCTCCAGTGCTTAATGTTATGAATTGGGATGGGAATCAAATAACTGGTCCCGAAATATCTTCTGCATTCGCAAATTATTTTTCAACAGTTTATTGTAGGGACTCCGAGGCATTTGTTTTTGATGAACACCATACTTCCTCGGGATTTAAGCTAAGCATCACTACATTTGATATACTCAAACAAATAAAGTTGATGAAAAACACGAAAGCAGTCGGGCCGGACGGAGTACCTACATTTTTTCTTAAGGGCTGTAGTGAATTGCTTTCTGCACCTCTTGCTTACATATTTAATCTTGTCTTCCGAGTCCATACTTTTCCAAGTGAATGGAAAAAGACTCGAGTTATTCCCATATTTAAAAATGGTTCTAAGGACGATATAACCAACTACAGACCTATCGCCATACTTTCTTCAATAGCTAAGCTCCTAGAAATGTTTATGGATCGCACACTAAGGTCGTTAGTGGACCCATACATAATTGATGAGCAGCATGGCTTCAGAAGAGGCAGATCTACTGAATCCAATCTGATGGTCTTCACCGACTATGTTTCAAGGGCTGTAGATAGTGGCAATCAGATTGATTGTTCGTATCATGACTTTGCAAAAGCTTTTGATCGCGTCAATCACAAAAAAATATTAGAAAAAATGAGTGAACTTGGGATCCCAGGTAACTTACTAAGGCTACTGTCAGATTATCTTACAGATAGAAAACAATTTGTTTCACATGGAATCTACAACTCCGATTACTTCACTGCCTACTCAGGTGTTCCGCAGGGGTCTAATCTTGGACCTACCTTATTTCTTATTTTTATTAATGATATAGGTAGAGTTATAAAAAAATCCACGTTTCTTCTATTTGCTGATGACCTCAAAATCTTTCAAAAAATTCGTTCTTATGCCGACTGCTTAGACCTACAGGCAGATCTCAACAACGTTTGTGAGTGGAGCCACAATAATAAATTATATTTCAACGCATCAAAGTGCAAAATTATGTCGTATCATCGCTCACACGTCTTGAAATTCCATAGATATACACTAGAATCTATACCTATTCCCCGCACAGATAATATTAAAGATCTGGGTGTCTTGTTCCACAGCAATCTCGCGTTTGGTCCTCACATAGAAGTTATGTGCAACTCAGCTTATAAAACTCTAGGATTTGTTATGAGAATCTCTAAGTCGTTTGAAAACCAATTGGTGCTCAAAACGTTGTTTAATTCATTGATCCGTAGCAAACTAGAAAGCAATGCTTGCATTTGGAGCCCGGTGGGGGCGCAGAACTCGCTCATGGTGGAGAAAGTACAAAAAAAATATCTACGATATCTCTACATGAGTGAGTTTGGTGTCTATCCGTGGCTATATCCTACGCAGTTTCTGCTGGGCATGCTCGGGTATAACTCCTTGAGCGTAAGAAGAGATCTGCGTCTCTTGGTATACGTTGTCAAACTCGTTCGAGGAGTTGTGAGCTGTCCAGCATTACTACAAAGATTAGCGTTAAATGTTCCTAACAATTACACTAGACTGCGCCGGCAGGAACTGTTCTCAATAACATACGCAAGAACGGGTCTTCCAGCCGCTATGCCTGTTGGAAGGGCCTTAACTCTTCTTAACGGGACTGCTTCGGATATTGACATATTTCATATCACATTACCAAAAGCAAAAGTAAATTTTCTTCTTAGATTAAGCGCGTTAGAAAGCACTCATCAACATACTTAAGTGACTGAATATATATGTAACATACGTTTGTGTGTAAATACTCGTTTGGATACATATGCATTATTTTTTACTTTATATAATTTAAAAAAAAAAAAAAAATTTCCCTGTAATTTTTCTTCTTTTTCAATGTCTTGTATTTTTCAATGTAATTGGGCTAAGCCTGTTTTGAAAAAATAAATAAATAAATAAATAAAAATATATATATATATATATATATATATATATATATATATATATATATATATATATATATATATATATATATATATATATATATATATATATATATATATATATATATATATATATATATATATATATATATATATATATATATATATAT